>VZTF01005908.1:474686-514127 GCA_013397755.1 Cnemophilus loriae
TTTGCAAATGTCATTTTACACATAGCTTGAGTGAAGAGGTATTTTTACATTCTTGATGGAATACCCTACCACCAAAAAATCTGACATCAAGCTGAAGAGAAAGATTTCCCACTTCTGTAGATTTATGTCTATATCCAGAAGTTATACTGCAGATGATGTATTATAGATCACAGAGATATGTCAAAACACACTTTCAAAAATATGTGAAATATAATGATGAAAAATACACATGAAATAAAATATTTACCTCAAACTTATCTGTACCTGATGCAAATTTATCTTCTCTTTTTTTCCCCCTTTCCTAATCCAATTCTCCTCTGCTTTCAGTGTCACTGCCTAGTCAGCTTTTAAAAAGCACATGAACTGGCTAGAAGGATTGCACAGACTGAGAAAAGGCCTATGCTGTTCTGTGATAACATGATCTAACACCTAAATATTAAGTGAGAAAGCACAGACATCAGCTTCTGAGTCCATTGGTTGCTCCAAAGAAGTGCTCCAGGTGGGACCACAACAACCATTTATTGAGTTTGCTATGAGCTGGCACTGCCAAATGTACATAATTTTCACATTGTTCACAACGTTGTTCACAATTTTAAGAGAATTATCAGAAAACTGTATCTGAATCTGTCATTTATTTATTTATTTTTATGCGGTTGAAATTTATTGTACATGAACTAATTTGAGGGGAAAAATACTAAATTTTAGAAAATATACTAAGCACACACGTTCAGAAGTAAAATATCCACATTGAGTCCAAGCCTGCTAAACTGAGATTTCTGTCTTCAGCATTGTTACTAAGATCCAATACAATTCGTATGTGCCTAAAATTCAGAGATTACAAAGCATAGCTTTTAGATGCCTCAGGGGTGATTTAGGCTTATATACCACATGAAGAAAATATTGGGACAAAGGAAATTATTCCTGTGTCGATGTTGAACTCTTGTTTTTTAATTTCCTGAAATGGGATTGAAAGTTTCATTCTGAAAAAAAACAGAACCGACTGTTGTTCAGTCAAAAAATGGTATCAAACCAGCTTCTAATGTCACCTTTTGAATGGAAGATAAAAAACAATGATAAGATAATAAAAGACTGGGAAATGTCAAAGAAAGGTGTGAATAATATAAAGCAACAGATAAATTTGTCTAATAACTGAGGTAAAACTTTAAAGTGACATGGCTTTCTCAGTCTGCTTAGATGAATGTGGTCAAACAAACTGCATAATAAAATTAAGATGTATTTTTGCTTTCAGTAATTGAATTCACCAGTAATTGTTTGGAGAAAAAAGCTGTTCAAAGCAAAGAAACACTATACTGTTTACATCATTATTAGCAATGTAATTTGGCACTTAATTTAAACATTTAGAAGGGCATAAATGGTTCCAAATGTATAAAAAGATTTTTTTGGTGTGAAAAGAAACTTGGTACTGAGATTAAATTATTCTGTTGCCTCAGATTTCCGTTTTAATAGTGCAGTTTAAAAAAAGTGATTAATACATTTTAGTGGTTCTAAACTAAGTA
Organism: Cnemophilus loriae; assembly: GCA_013397755.1. Taxonomy (NCBI): domain Eukaryota; kingdom Metazoa; phylum Chordata; class Aves; order Passeriformes; family Corvidae; genus Cnemophilus; species Cnemophilus loriae. Next base: position 476,204 of record VZTF01005908.1, read on the forward strand.
TAAAGGACAAAACCAGCATTTACATGACCATTTCCCATGTGTTTGGCATTCCGTCTGTATAATTAATCTCATTGAATTTAAAAGACCTTTCATGCACTTCACAGTTATTAAAAATCCCAGCATTTCACCACACCATATGAACCAACGAACATGCTGAGATGAAGCTATTCTTTCTACAGAGTATTGGTTTTACTGGTTTTGTACCACTGACCTAAACGGGGCAAAAATTTTACACTTGCAATTTTCCATCCAATTTGTTCCTATGCAAACTGAGTATCTATCACAGAATCAGGAATTAGTGTGGGTTCTTCACAAACTATTTTAAGGCACTTTACAGTCTGAATGCAATGAGAACGACACCTTTTAGCAACTGTATTTCAGCACGGTGATTTAAATGTTTTAATGATTTCGTACTGTTCCTTTCTCCGTTCTCAGTGTATACAAAAAAAGTGAGTCTATGCCAGAATAATATTTATTTTGCTTCACCAAGAGCCATTCACTTATCAGCAGGAGAGATACCTATATGAGGTATTTGGAACAAAAGTTACCTCTAAGGTTATGCTTTGTATGGGGAATATCTTAATTAAGTTACACTGCAATATTGAAACTTCAGAATGAGGTCGTAGCCTGCTGTAGCATGAAAGCCTTTAATTTGCACACTTCTGTTGTATTGAATAATCAAGGAAAGTTTAATTGAGCACTCTAGAGCCCTGGGTGTTCAGAGTTTCTATGCATTTATATTGTGCTCTCTGTGCTGTGGTTTAACTCCACATAGTTATTTAGGAGCTCATTTAAGGCAATTAAAAACTACAGCTGGGTTTTTGTTGGACTGGCTGTGCTCAACCTAGTTGGGTAATTAGACTCAAATGGATACCTTGCACCCACTTCAGCCTCAGAGTTGTGTGTGAAGCAGAAAAACATTTTTTTCCTGAGAGTTTTTATGCTTACAGAGAACAAACAAATATCTGTGATTTACAATAGGGTCATAAAATTATTTCTTCTTTGCTAATAACAATTCACACTAAGGTGACATTTTAAAAAGAATCCAAGGTAGCTTATGTTCAAAATATTTTGGCAGCTCCTGGGATTTCTTAGTATTGGCTTAAAACTCATTTAAGATTCTTTGAAAACCTTACTAGCCTCAGACCTGAATAATGTGAAATGTTTGCTGGGGTTCATAAAACCACCTAAGTGCCATTTATGCGTCAGTAGTTGCCTAGGTCTGAAAAGTAATTCCTCAGGAGCCTGCCTCAGCTGCCAGGCATCCTCAGGGCTCCTGCATTACTTATGCAAACAGCTTCTGCAAAGCAGGTAGGCTGGCAGCTGAGCCTCTGCTTCCAGGCATGCCCACAAATCCCCAGGCAACATCCTGTTCAGGGCCATCAAGAGTATTTCACAGCTGTGTCCTACAGGGAGGTACAAACGACACACCGTCCTACCTGCTCTGCCTCAAGCATCTCTGGAGGCACAAAGAGAGAGGCGCTGTGGGGACATCTGTGCTACGTGGCACACAAGGACCAGGGAGCCAGCTCGAGCACTGAGCCCTTCAGCACAGAAACTGCCTCTGCATTTATTCCCTGGACGTGTTTTCTACCACCCCAATTCACCTCCTTAAGGACGAATCTGCAACATAGAGGGCTAGCCCTCGCTAGCCTGGGGGCAATCAGCATTACCTATCTTGTGATGCCAGGGGTCAATTTTTGACTCAATAATGACTGGTCACAGACAGTGAGACCCTTTCCATTGCACTGAGCTTCCTCCAAAACACAGCTAGGGAAGAGAGCTGGGTCTGTGTCATCCTATGATAGCATTCAGAGGTTTAATTCTCAGCTATACCTGAAGAGATGTAGAACACCCTCAGCCTACAAATACAGCAAATTCTAAGGTGGAAATTCCTTTCTGAAAGTAGTGGGGAAAAGTCATACAACAAAAACAAAAAGGAAACAAAAAAACTGATTTTACAGTCTTGTAGTCTGCCCTCGAGTTGACAAAGACCAGCTGAAACATAGAAGAGTTCAAATCATGTTCCCCAGATACCATATATTTCGTATGAAGTGGAATAAATTCATCAAAGGAGCTGCACTAGGAATATGCTGCCTCAAAACACCCCATAGCCTAGCAAATAGCAGTTTTAGAAAGCTGAAGTTGGAATTCAAGAACATACTCCAAATCAGTCAAAATAAAGGCTGAAAAGCAATTTTCTGAACTTTAAACATGGCCATCTTAAATCTCATTATGCTGCTTCACTGTGGAAAAGCCTGAAGAAACTGTTCTCCTCTTTAATATTTTCTGTTGATTAACTTAAATGTCCTGCTTCTCAGTATAATGGCCCCTACTAAAATCATCCTCAGAATCTGATTTTCCCCATGCATGCTTACAAACATGTATAGCTCTGACCCTTCCAAAGGCAGAAAACCTGCTTGCAGCAATTCAACACATTTCCATGCCTAACTACAGCGAGTACAGGAAACACTATGGGTACGTTTTTCCCCATTTGGATTTACACTACACACTTCACAGTGCTGGTTACCCTGCACAAACTGTTGCAGCAATGTCACTATACTGCTTCTTGATCTGAGCTCCTTTATATCTTTCCATACTGTTGTTACAAGTTATGGCAGAAATTTCTAAAAATAAAGCATCTGTGTCTTTATCAAATTCAGGCTTCTATGTTCAGTTTTCAGAAGAGCATATATTTAGATCTAATAAAGGATGTAGATGCCTATGCATAGCTAAAAAGAGAGTCAAATATTCAAAGAGATGGCAAGGAGAAATATGGTAAGAGCAAGAAAAAAACCCCTTACTTCTAACTGCAGATTTGATGTGTTCTGAAGACAAACATATATTGGGGGACTACAGGAAAAAGCAATGTAGTTGCAACAGTAGGACACAAAGAGAGAACTCACTCATAGAATCCAGGAGAGGAGGCATAAGAATACCCACACCTTTTTTCCTTTTCCTGTGAAGCACTTGTAGTTGTGACTTGCATAATGAATTTCTTCAGGAAGAGAATTGGGTATTAAAGCTGATTTGCTCTATTGAAGAGGTTTAGACTTTCTGCTCCATTTAGTTATTCTTTATGACGCCGAACTCTGAAAGTAGAGAGCTGCAACTAATAATCCTATTATGCAAGATAATATATGAGTAGTAAATGTCTCCAGTAAGGAAACTATAAATGAAAATAATTTTTCTTTAAAATATCCTTCAGTGATTTCAAAGAAGTATAAAGAAGCTGTATTCTCTCAAAGGCACAGAATTAGACTAATTTTATAGTAGTGCAACTACAAATGTAGTTTTACTTACTCCTCCTGCTTCATATTTTTTGTTCTTTTACATTAGGAGATGCATGTCAATTGCATCAGTTTTGCACTGTTTTTCTTCCTCACAGAAAATAGAAAAAAAAATTTCTGATTATAGCCTTCACTTTCATGTTAACAAGTTAAAAGAATTCTGAAGGGAGATTAAAAAGGATATGTATGCATCTGGATGCACATGCACTGTGACCTACTTAGTTATGCTAATAGGACAGAAGGTTGCAATAAAACTGAGGCAGATCTAAAATACTCTCAAACTCTCATCAGTAAAAAAGTCATAAATCACTCAGTTTCTTTATTAATTTTGTACTTCTATAGCATCAGGTGTTTAAGTATTTACAGTCGTGGAAGTGTAACTACAAGTACACAACTTCTTGGATTTCGGGATAACCAACGAGAAAACAATAAGAAATGAAAAAATTTTTATGGAAAATGGTCATGAAGGGAAATTTGACCTTCAGGCCAGCACATTTTTTCATTCAGCAGTATAATGAGAACAATGTGCATTTTTTAATTGGCTTGTGACTCCTTTCCAATTTCCTGAAATTATTTTGATTGAGACAGTTAAGAATATAATCGAGTTTGCAATAGTAGCTGATAAATGACCTGTATTATTGTTACATAACATTAGGATTAAAATCTTAATTAAATAGACTCAATTAAAAAACAGTTCACGTATGCCTCTCTATTCCATCAGTGAAAAAGGAGTTTACCAAATGTGTTCAATGAAGGAGAATTTGTTTTGAGAAAAGTAGTTCAAAACTTGATTGATACTTTCTACGTCTTTAATTTTAAGGTCTTGAAAGTGGATAGGGCACTTAGAAGATTCAAAGTTTCTTTACCTACAATTTAGTTTACTTCTCAGTCACGCCTTTCTCCTACACAGTTTAACATATTTATATTTCATTCCTGCTTGCTTTTGGCCTGTACTAAGAAATGAGCTGCCCATTAAATAAATTTGGACCTTTTTTTCATATTAAAGAAAAGCAAGCACTCTATGTAGTCATGTTTTTATACTGGTTCAGAATCCTATATATGTATAATAATACATATTATTATGCATAGTACAGGATGAGGAAACAGGATTGATATGCTATAAAAGAAAGAGAAAGTGTAAGCTTTTGAATTTTATAAAATAAAGCATTTGAGAATAGTAGACCCATCAAAGCAACTGACCTGCTCAGGACAGCAGTCAAAAATTTTCAAATTACGTAAAAGGAGTGCTAGGTAGAAACAAAAAAAAAAAATGAATGCAAAATCAGATACTAGCATAATAACAGTCTTTTGCTTTACTTTTCTTCGTGTTGTGCTACAGTAAAGTTAGACTTCGCTCTAAAGTTAGCCCCTGCTCTAAATTTAGCCCTATCATGTCCAGTGGTCTGAGCGCACATCCTCTCCTTCCCTGTCAGTAGTGTTAACTTCACCTGGAAAATGCAAAATTGTGACAGTGAATTCAAAAGATTTAAACCTTCACATAAGAGTTCAGCACCAATGTAATTTTATGGTTTTTGAAAGAGTTGCAGAATAAAATCTTATGACCTGCTCTGTGCTAGAGGTCAGGCTAGCTGGCCTTGGAATTTATTATTTCTAGGATTCTTCTTATCAGGATACATTTGAGACATCATGTATGGCGCAGAGGTCAGAACTGTTTTGATTGCAGCTTTTCTTTCCTTGGGTAAGAACACTCTCAGATGTCACGAGTCAAATCCTGTACAACCACAAGATATTTCCAGACATATCCACCAGAAATCCAAAACAGCAAAAAGTCCTTAGTGTATCTTGAAGAGCTGTTGCTTTACAGACTCCAGGGAGCAGAGGGCCAGGGAACAGTCACATCGCAATGTCATGAGTATATCCACAGACACATCCACTGTGACAGGAGATAACCTATTCACCACAACACTTTGCTAAGGCAGTGCTGCCTGAGCTCTGAGCAGATCTGCAGTTATTCTTCTCATTTTTCAGAGAAGAGGTGGGTCAGCTCCAGTTCTGAAGACTGTATTAGCTATAACTTTATAAACGTCTTATATAAACTAAATACGCTTTGGGTATGATACCAGCCTCGTTGATGTCAGGTTTTTGTAAACATCTCAGAATAACCCTGCACTGTCACTGAACTCATATCTGCCTTACACCTGCCCTCTGTACACTGTGTCACACTTGTGGCTGCAGAATAACAGGGATGTCCTACAAGACCATATCATCATCATCTAGTCCAAACTATTTTTTTTTCTACCCAGAGATACTTTAGTGAACATTAGCTGATAGAAAGAATAACTGGAATGCATCTTCCCTCATCAAATGCAAATGTAAGAAAATTCATGATTAGAAACCTGCTGAATTAGATCAGTAATTATAGGAAGATATAATGATTTAACCGGAAGAAGGGCATGTAACCAGGAGCCACATGGAAGACAGAAATAAAGGTCTGCTTGAACATATAGAACTAGAAGTGAATCTCGTATAATTGTGAAAAAGTGAGTGAGGCAAAATATGTCAATAGTGGGAGTAATCCATACTTCTGCAGAGGTAGTACAATCTCACAGCTGCAGACTTACTTTTGTTAAGATGAAAGAATTCTGCAGGCCATAAGGGAAAATAATGGGGGCAAATGCATAAAAAAATAGATGCAAATATCTAGAAGTGTCTGAAACTGATTAGTTGAATAAGACTTGAAAGTAGGAAAATTAGAAAAGAAACTTCTACTTAAATGTGCTACAGTTAGGGGCTGTGCAGAAGAAGGAAACTATAATGCAATCTCCACATTTTGAAATATACAGGAAGACAAATGTACATTTTAAAACCATTCCCCAGTCATGACTATCATTCCTGTTCTGTGCTTTGGTGTAGCATTAATAATTACAAAGAAAGTCACAACCCGAGAGGGAGTATTTAATAAGCACATTTTTCAGTTAGTAGAGTCTGCTGGAAACAAACAAGAAAAAGATCAGTCTTTGGGAAATGGCAAAATACAGGGCTCCCAGTGTTTTCTTAAGATGAGTAGTCATCAGGGTTTAGATCCGTAATCGCACATATATGACTGTGTGAATATACTATTTTCTTTGAGAGAGCTAGAGAATCCAATAACATTGCAACATCAGGAACAATTGCTAATACAAAAAAAAATAGGCGATAATAAGGCTAAAATTTTAAGTACAAATGTGGAAGTTCTAAAAGAAATCTAGGAAGTATGATTAGAATGATAGCAAAGCATTTAAATGCCTTTATTCTTATAATTTCCTAAGGTGTTTCCTCCTTCATCTGAACAATTCAGTATTTTATCTGGCAAAGTTTCCTGATGTTTCCCAACTCTCTTTAGAGGACATTTTTAGAGGACTTTGAGATTGATAGCTCATCTATATATATCAGCATCTGGTCTTCTTGGGCAATTTATGACAGCTGAACCAAAGAAGGGACTACCCAGGAACACCAAACAATCAAGTTTTAAATGGCTTTGCTATTTTTTCCCCCAAACACAAACATATTCCTAGTGATCTTGGGAAATGACTGATTTTCCTATCCCAATTTGTAGATTGCTACACTGTTCGAATTATTATCCTGTGTCAAATGCCTGTTTGGTCAGATGTTGCCACAGAGAGAAGATGAGAAATTAGATCGATGTGCTGAAGGTATGGAAGAACAGAAAAACAGTTAAGGGTCAGGCCATGTATCCTGCAGCCATGAGGTGTGGTACCTCTGTGAGGGATGCAAACTGGCTAGTTTCCAAGGGCATGACATGAAAACCTCATTTGACTTGTTCTAGTTATCCATGTGTGGGTTTTTTTGCCTATTAAAACAATTCTGAAAATTAGCAAAATGTTAACAATCTCTTTTTTTTGCTTAGCAAGGTGCTCTCTGCACACTGGTCCTAAATTAAGTTAATCCTCTGAATCTTTCAGTGCTTCCTGCCTTCTCTGTGCTCCTCCAGTTATTTTCTGCTCAACAGGGGACCATATTGGATTGGTTAGAGTTGCACTCCAACTAGAAATACAGATGAGAAGAAAATCTAATAAAAATCCCAGATGGCGCCTATAACAAAACTCAAAGAAGTTCTTTATTTACAAATATTATAGCCAGTATCATCTGATTTTTACCTTTTCTGCAAAATTTTGAGGTATTTGCCAGGTTTTTATTCAAGCAAAGGGAACAGAGAGTGTATATGTAGTTATTTTATATGTAGATGTCAAGGTTTTGGTGGTGGGGGGTGCAGGGTTGGCTTCTGTCAAATGAGGGCAGGGACTGAACAACGCCAGAACAGCTGCCTGCAAAATGGACCCACCACATGACACTGTTGAGCTCATCAGCCAAGCCTGTGGTGCCTTTGTGATGGCATATTTAAGAAAGGGCAAAAACGCAGATGAAGGAGGTGCTGCAGGCACAGGAGCAGAAACCCCCCTGCAGCCCATGAAGGACCCTGGCTGGACCAGGTATTTCTCTGCAGCCATTTGAGGATCTCATTCTGGAGCCGGTGGATGGATATCCCTGAAGGAAGCTATAGACCATGAGGAGAGCCCGCACAGGAACTGAGGGAAAGTGCGATGAGGGAGGAGGAGCACCACAACTCCCCTTTGCCAACCCCTCCGATGTTCTCTGGAAGAGATGGAGAAGTTTGGCATGAAGTTGAGCTTGGGAAGACAGGGTGGAGGAAAATTGTTGGTTTAATGTTTGTGTTTGTTTCTCACTCCCTGAATCTATTCTAATTAGCAGTAAATAATTTTTTGCCCACAATAGTAATTGGCAAATGTTCTCCCTATCTTTATCTCGACCCATGAGCTTTCTTGTCCTTATTTCTTCCACTGCCTCGCTGAAGGGAGTGTCTGGGTGGGAGTGCAGCCCTCAGCCAAGGTCAGCCTACCACAATTCTTCAACATGGTATGCATGACTCAGGCCATCCTACCCCAATCTCTGTTACGGACAACAGTGAGACTGCAGACAAATTGGTTGTCAACCAGTCTCTCTGCTGTCTTCTCCACTTTTCCATCTGCCACGTTTGTTTTTAGAGCAGCCTTAGCACTTCTCCTCATTGTATTCTCAATGGGGTTTTCCACTACAATTCTCCATAGATAATTGAGTTGAGTGGGAACATTCAATATAATTTTAAAGAGACAATGATTACATGAGGTTTGCATTCAAAGATAGATTTTATCTATATTGTTTAAAATGGGATAGAGTGGAGCACAATGGTGCAAAGGGAGCATAAGGGTAAATAGTGTTTATTGAGGAAATCTTCCATTTGGAAGAGCAGATGCATGCTTGCATGACATTAATCTATTTTTGTGATTCATGGAGCATAAAAGGGTTAGCTTTGATGTCCTAATATTTAGTTTATTTAACCATAGAGAAATGTCTAAGAAAGCAAAGGTGATAAAAAGATGATTAAGAAAGCAAAGATAATAAGTAAATACTATCTTGCATAATATTGTATAGAATGTATTTTTGCCACCACAAATACACCTAAATATTGTGAAAACAGTCCAACGTAATTCCTTTGGTTTAGAGCATCAATAACCTGATTTATTGAGCGCATCTAATGCAGGTCTCCTACCAACTATTACTGCAATTATTTAAAGATTAAGACTCCCTAAAGGTACGCAATATGATAAACTACAATAAATCCTCTAAAATGTATGGTCTGAAGATATCCCACTGAACTACAGATAATGATTTATGGTCTGTTGGTAAGAGATGCAATTTAATTGCACTTTGATATATTCCTAAAGCAGCAATCATCATGTCACAGAGTACCTGCAAAATGTCAAACTCTAATTTATTTTCATGACAGTGTTTCTCTAATTTGTCTGTGGTAATCTTTCACTCTGAAGGCTTATCCACAGAAAATGAAATATCAAAAAAATTATGCTTAGCTGTCATCTTTACCATGTGCCATTTTGTCTAAATTTTGGCAGAATGTGAAAACAGGGAGGTGATCTGAACTGTTATGAAGCTTATCCTCATTTCCTTCCTACTCATCAAGCTATAGCTAGTTTAGAAAATTATGTCTAGGAATTTATAGGTAGATATATAGATAGAAGTTATTTGTACTTCAGGGAAAAAATAAACTAATTTTTAGCCCTGTGGGCAGATTCCAGCCTGCTTTCCTGTATTTTGGCACCTCTGGATCTGTAGTGCTTTTAATGGAATTAAAGTATACATCAGCATACATTTGGCCAGAGTGAAGGCTGTCCTTCTCAGTTTCATCAGGGGAAACGAAACCAAACATACACCCCCAAAAAACCAACCAACCAAGCAAAAAATCCCAAAACCCCTCAGCCAACAGCAAATTAGGTACTCTATGAAATTCCCATCCTCTTATCTCAAATTCTAAATTTGCAAATACATTATTTCCGCCTATCCTCTTCAAGCAGATTCACTGTCTCTCTCCCTGGGCTTCTCTAGCTGTTGTTTGTGGTGGAGTCTCTGATGCTTTTTTTACGATTTGGAAGTGCCCCAGAGATTTTCCTTTTATCTCATAGTTGCCCTTTGATCTTTGCCTCACAAGAATACTTCCTCAGCTGGTGCTGCAGGTCCATGCTGTGATTATGTCTGGATACACTCCCCTCCGGTATCCACATGGAGATTGTTCTTGGCTATCCTAGAGGCATGTTAGTCACACCACTGCAATTCAAACAGGAGCCTAAGGGCAAATCTTAGTTTAAAATTCAGTAATTGTGAGTCTGAATTAAGTTATTACTCGTTCCTATATTCATGTCACGTGCCTCCAAAAATCTCTGCTCATGGGCACGCACCATAAAGTTAGAACACATGAATAACAAACCTGATAGGCCTGCAATCAGAAAGTACAAGGGAAGACAGGAAAGCTTATCTGAAGGTCAATAAAAAACTGTGGAAGAAAAGTTGAAGGACTTCTCTGAAAGCAATGGTATTGGGTGTCTGGGCATTGCGAAGCAGTGCACATGGCTCTTAGGGGAGACACTGGCCCTGTACATACTCTTTAAGTCCAGGGCTGACTTAATCACATATCTCAGAGGAAAGAGAGAATTAGTCCCCTTCATTAAAACTGATGACAACTATAAGTGATTTGCTTTTTAAACTATTCAAATAGTATATAAAGAACTGGTGGAAATGCAGAGATCTTTACTATACAGACATATGCTTATAACAGTTTATACAAGCATATTTCTAAGAAATTCCAGAGACAACTTATATTATATTTCTCAGTGTGTGCAATATAGCTCAGCTGCAAAGGTTTTAAAGTTATTTTATGTGTGAAGCTTTTGTAACCAAAGATAAGTAAAATGACTCTTTGCAGAGCTTAACTCTTACGTGCCACCTAAGAATTTTGAGTGAAACTTTTGCATGATTTGTTAGTGCTCTACCACCAGGAAGCTTTGAGTCATAAAACAGAACTGCTGAACAACTGAGGTCAGAAAAGGCCTCTAAGATCATTGAGTCCAACCATTAATTGATCACTTTTAAGTCCACCATTAACCATGAGCCTAAGTGCCACATCTACATATCTTTTAGATACCTCCAGGGATTGTGACTCCACCATATCCCTAGGCAGCCTGTTCCAATGCTCAACAACCCTTTCGGTGGAGAAATTTTTCCTAATATCCAATCTAAACCTCCTCTGGCACAGCTTGAGGCCATTTCCTCATCCTGTCACTGGTTACCTGGCAGAAGAGACCAACCCCCACCTCAATAGCTAGTTGTAGAGAACCATAAGGTTTCGTCTGAGCCTCCTTTTCTACAAGCTAAGCAACCCCAGCTCCCTCAGCTGCTCCTCATAGAACTTGTGCTCTACACCAGAGGAGGAAGTTGCCTTACTTCACATTTATCTGAGCCATGGACTGACTCAGCTGGACCTTGCAGGTGAGAAGAGTGGAGAAAGCATCCTCTTTCTGTATTCTACAGTGTTTTGTGCACTGCACTGACCCATAGTGGGATGCACAGGAATAGAAATTAATAAGCACAGAGAATTTTACCACTGGGTGCATATTCAATACCTCTGGGTTTTCAAGGTAGTCTAGATACTAAATAGGATGTTTGAGAACCTACCTTTGCACATAAATTGCCTAATTTTCTTTATAAGTCTTCCCCTTATTTCTTACTCATGATACTGTCCAAAGACCTGGTCTTACTTCATGTATGTTTCCCTACATGGAGAGAGAAAGCAAGTCCACGTTCTCAGATGTATTAAATAAATGGCTTTCTTATTATCCTTTTATGGATGAGCTACCATTGTAACCCTTAGAAGAAACAATTAAAAATAGTTCGAGGCAAAGGAGGTATGTTGCAAGACAAGAGGATATGTCACTGAAAATGTCCTGTAATGTAATATTAAGCTCTAAAATTTATGGCTGTTTCCTTCCTTCTGGTGTTTTTCAATACACTTTTATTACAATCTCTAAATTACACTCTCACAGAAAAGGTCTCTCTCTAAACCTTTAGGTCAGAATTGTTCAGATCTTTTCACACTGAATCAAACCGTTTTAAGCTGGCACAATCCTTGGCAGGCTTGTAAATCTTTCAAAAGATCTTATCCAATTACCCTTCATGGTCCACAGGCTTCTACAGTGTGATTGTTTCCTACCACGTGAGGAATTAAGTGCTCATGAAAGGTTAGGAACCAACAGAGTTGAAAAGTAAGCCAGCACATTTTTCTGTAGTTGTACCTTCAGAGACTGTGTAGAGATCTATAAAGAAATTCAGTCATGGTCAAGAACACTGACGGCCTTTGAGTCCAGAACTCAAAGTAAGTAAGGCCAGACATTTTTAGTTTATTTTTGCCTCTGACAAAGGACATCAGGAGAAACCCGAGGCTGACCATTAGGGTTTTGTAGCCAGGTTTATTGAGGATCAGAAACCCTCTGCACTCCAATTGAAATATAGATATTAGCATCCTTTGAGGAGGTTTGAGCCGCCTCAGAAGTTGTTGGGACAGAAGCCTGTCTCCTCTTGGCACCGTGATTGCCGTGCTACACTGGATGTTTGAAGGAAACATCCCTTCGACACATTGCAGCCAGTGCTACACTGGGTAGCATTGATTACACAAGGAGCCCAAATGGGAAAACCCAATTGCCCAGGAGATTATTGACTAGCCAGAAGGAAGAGATTTCTGAGTATTGCATGAGAAGGTGACATGTGCCCAAGAAGCCCCACCAAATAATGAGTTATCAGAAAATGAATAAGGCTACGCTCTATCTACTGATGGATTCTGCTGTGCGGTAGGAAATGATCAGAGGTGAAAAGCTGCTGAACAAAGAGTTGTTGAGGCTGCTGAAGGAAAAAGCAAATCAAGCCAATCTGCAGAAGGGAAAGCCATCCAACTAGCCCTAGAGATTGCTGAATGAGCAAAGTGGCCTGTACTCGATCTCTACACTGACTCCTAGGTGGTGGCTAATGCCCTGTGGGGGTGGCTGCGGCAATGGAAGAGCAATTGTCAACACAGGGATAAACCCCTCTGGGCTGCTGCATCGTGGCAGGACATCATTGCACAGGTAGAAAACACGACTCTGAAGGTACTCTCACATGCCCAAACTCTGATGTTCACATGCCCAAAAGTTGTGTCACTGAAAAACATCAAAACAATGAGCAGGTAGATAAGGCTGCCAAAATTGAAATAGCTCAGGTGGACTTAGACTGGGAGTGGAAGGGTGAGCTATTTATAGCCCCATGGGTCCAGGAAATATCAGGACATCTACGAAGAGATGCAACATACGGATGGGCTTATGACTGAGGGGTAGACCTGACCACGGAGGCTATCAAAGGGGTCATTCATGAATGTGAAACAGGATGCAACCAAGTGAGCCACGTAAGTGGAATCTCCTTGGAATCTCAGATATAAAATCTAAGGAAAGGAGGAGGAAGAAGTGGGGACATTCATTATTTACAATGCTTGCTTTCTGGAGAAACTGCTGAAGGTTTTGAAGCCCTGCTTCCTGGGAAGTCACTGAATATCACTTGCTGATAGGAAGTAGAGAATAAACTTTTTTTTCCCTCCGTTTGTGTGGGTGCAAACTTTCACCTTTGCTTTTGTAAACCACCTTATCGCAACCTACCAGTTATTTTCCACCTTATTTTCTCTTCCCAGTCCAGATGGGAAGGAGAATGATAGAGCAGCTTTGGGACCTGGCATCCAGCCAAGGTCAACCCACCACAATATCCAAGGTCTTAAATCTTGTCTAGGACCACAAAACATATCTCATTTTATCTGTACCTATCATAAAGCTTGGTCTTTGTTATATGTAATATACCTTCTTCAGCTAAAGTGACAAGAGGTCACGGCCTTCCTAGGGTTTTTAAATATGAAAAGGAATATAGTGAAGAGTGATCTCTGAAGAAAGCACTTCTTTTTTTTATTTTCTATACTTATGTAACATCTTTATTAACTAAAGGAACATTAAAAAAAAAATATTTACTAAGATATTTGTTAACATTAGAAAGAATTTTAGATGTCAGCAGTTTTAACCTGCAGTATTTATTTCCCTGACCTGTAAACTGCAATTACCAGGCTCTTGCAGAAACGGAAGAAAATCACTAAATCAGTTTCACATGTACCATAAAAAATATTATTTCATCTCACTGTCTTGGCCAGGATTACTAGAAAAATGCTCCTTCAAAAATATTTCATGGATAATAAAGTCACAGTTAAGAACAAATGAGAAAATGCATATTGTATTTCTGAGGGAGAGCTTAAAGAATTATTTTCTTTGTAATGCAAAAAAAAAGGATATTGCAGTGAGAGAAATCCAGCTGCATCTTGAACCTGTGTTAGTGACATGTAACTAAGCTCTGACATGCTGTGATTTCAAATTTATATATATCTACACACATATTAAGATATACATATTCATTTTGTTAGGTACATATATGTTTTTTATATATACAAAATGTTCTCTTTTTTTCCACTTCACAGTGAAAAGGACCATTATTTCTCAGCTGAAGAGTTATATGGCAATCAACTGATATTCCAAGACCTTTCTTTGGTACTCCAAGACCTTTTTATGTCTGATTTTCAATTGTATCTTTTATAATTATTCATTTATATTGGTACAAGACAGCAGGATCTCAAAATGGGAAACTTCACACTATGGAACTAACTGAAAAGCAATCAACACAAGTAGAATTAGCTCCTTGTTAGTTCATTTATTTCAAACACGCTTCCATTCTGAACAGGAAAATTAAGTTAAAATAAATTTTCCTATGCAGCTTTTAAAAAGCTTTCAATTTAACAGATTGTGCTTCATTGTAGTGTTACCTCAACAAAACTTGTACTCATTTCAAATAAGAGTGTGAAATGGAGGAAATAAAAGCTTAATATGACCCCAAAGTCTATAATTAGAGGACTTATATATGTATAAGAAAAACACTATTAGTCATTTAAAGAAAAATATTAAGGTGGTCTGGGTTTCTGCAGTGAAGTTCAACCTTTTTGGGCCTTTCATGTTTATAGATAAAAAAATATTCCACTTAATAACATTTTGTCCAGTTCAGATTCTGGCAAGCTTTTCAACGTCAGGTCTCCCAAAACTAAATTGCACTTATAAATTCATCTGTCAAATAAATAAAAGGTCACTTCTTGGTTTACACCAAGAAATTGCTTATTTTTTAAAAGGAACTTTCCAGATCCAGTGGGTCACTAGTGCTGCATCCTGAAAAGACGAAAGTTCACTACTAATTCTGTTGCTCATTGTTATTCCACAAAATCACAAATTACAACACAGAGCTAGAATGAAGTGGACAAGTTTTTTTCTACGTTTTATTTACCAGTGCTGTACTTTACATTTTGAGTACCCACATAAGTTGTTGACAACTGCATAGAAGTTTTTTTTTTCTTTTTTGTATATGGTGTTTAACCATAACTTTGGGGCCTTTCATCTTAACAGATGTACAGGAAAAAAATGGAATAAAGAAAATTGCATGGGTACACTCGATACAGATAATAAATTTGGATAGTCATCAACTAGGTGAGGTATCTAAAACTTCTATATAGAACTGCACTTCACTGAAATCACTTGCATAAATATTTCACCTCAACTAGTAATACGTATTAGAGCAAGATCAATAATTTTGTGTATCACAAACTTAATCAAAATCTTATAAAATTTGATGTTTGTTAAAGAAAATGAAAATGAGAAAAATATTTCACTTTATAAATTCAGAAAGGAACATACTTTTAAAGATGAAACAAAAATAAAAACACTGCTCTAAAAAAGCATATTGATGCTTTTGTACCTCTTTTATTTCCATCTTTTTTTACTAAAAGGAAAAAAAATAACAAAATCAATACTAACTGAGTTCCATAAGCACTTCCCCAAAATTTTAATGGGTTTGATTTTTTAAACATTATTTGAATAATGATTGTTATTAGAAAAGACTGAAGACCAGGTAAGGGTCCAACAAGGGAAACATCACCCCTATTCTTAAAAAGATGAGAAAAGAAGGTACATATAACTACAAACCAGTTAGCATCCCATCTCTCCCTGGGAAGATCATAGAGCAGAATCTCATGGAAACAATGTTGAGACACATACAAGACACAGAAGCAGAATGGCTTTTCTAAGACCAAATGTAACAGAACCTCACAGAGAAAACCATCAGAATGAAGTGAGCAACTTAATATTCTAGCCTATCATTTTGATTTTGATACTTTCAGGCTCTAATTCAACTGATTCAACTTAATATGGAGACCTCAAGAGTAAAGAAAACTTTTGTTTGTATCTTGTATCTACAGTCATTGCATATTATGTTTCTGGAATGAAAAAGGTTACGCATCCTCAAATCACAAAATTTGATGTAAAATCATGGCACCATTCCAAAGATTATATTACCATGTTGTAGTTATGTCAGTCATTAAGATGGAAAGAGTTTGCTCTTACTGTTTGCTCTTGCCAACACTTGAACCATTTAGAGTCTGGTTTTTCATTCAGTTGTGGGTTGACAATCATTATTAATGAAAATGTATAAAATGCCAGCTCAAGCTGCACACAGTTATATCATGAGCAATGCTTCAAACCTTGAAGGATTAGTCATTATGAAGAGGGAAGGTGCAAAACAAAAGGCATATCTGTCCAAGCAAATGAGAATTATTGCAGTTCCCAGTATAATTCAGAAAGGTTTTTGAGCCTGTTCAACTTGTGAATGGCCACTTACAGCTCTAGAGGCATTCAGTGACGGGTCAGGTTTTTGGAAGACCTATTTGCATGATCCCTGGCTGAGGGAAACAACAGATTCAGTCACCCCTGAATTATTTCTGCAGTGTGAACATTCACTATGAAAACAAACTGAGATTATCAGGGTTTTCCCCAGAGACTTTCCCCAGAAGAGGTACCACCCATTTTATTCACACCTTCTAAAATTTCAAGCTGAGTTGTTATCATTTTTTATTGTTAAGTTTGAATTAAATTGAAGATTAAAAATTCATTCCACATTTTGCCAAAATTATGACTGGCTTCAGTAATTAATCTGTTGATTTTTTTATTTTCTCATTTCATCTGTCTTTTTGATTTATTAAACCGTGACTAGTACAAAATAGAATAAAATTTATAAAATGTCAAAAGCTTTTAAATAAGGTCATTGAGGTAAGTTCAAAATAATTCATTTATTTAATTCATAGTACTTCAGAAAAGCTAGGGTGTTTTGCTTTTTTTTTTTAATTTAAGAGTGTCCAGTTCTTGTGAAGTCCTTATTACGTTCCTCATGCTTGTCAACATATATCATTTAGATTCCCCAGGGCTCATGTGAGTAAAGACTAACCTTCACTTCTACCTCAGAATCACTCTATGGCTGAGGTTGGACAGGACCTCTGGAGGTCACCCGATCTAATCCTGCTCAAAGCAGGACAGCTAGAGCAGGTTACCCAGTACTATGTCCAGTTGAGTTTTTAATATCTCCAAGGATGGAGGCTCCACAGACTCTATGAACAATCTACTCCAGGGTTTCATGGCCCTCACAGTGAGAAATTTTTCTTATGCTTAAATGGAGTGTGATGAATTTCACTAATGCTCCGTTGTGGTGAGTTAACTGACATTGTCTCCCAGGTTCTGACCAAGCCCCTCTCACTTCTGCTCAGCAGGATGGAGAGAAAATAATATTTTAAATCTCATGGGATCAGATAAGGACAGGGAAATCCCTCACCTTTACAATTAACATCACCAGCTGCACAACCAGTTCAATGTAAAGGATCCATCCAGTCCTCCACAATCCTTTGCCCTTCGCCAGAAAGATTAAGAATACCAAATATTGCATTAAGAAATAAAGCAATAGTAAAATGAAGGTGGCAGATATTCTAATTTGAGTGGCAAAGCTGCAAGTCTCATTTTAAATAGAAATGCTTTCGAACTTGGCTGTTGTAAATCAGAATCTGCTCCATGAACTAACAAAGAAAACAAACTAGAATTTCTATTTTCCTGTATTCTCAGTCCTTTGTTCTATTTTTTTCCTTGGACTGTAAACTTCTTATTGATTTTTTCACTATCTGCACCACTCATTCAATAAGCTTATCACCAAACATGGCCCTAAAAGATGCTCAAAGCAAAAGAGAAAGTGCGATATCTATTCTCCTTCAGTAATGTCTAAATTCTCCTTAGTTACAGAGAAGCCCTTATGGAAAAAAATCAAACTCTGGCAAAAAGTTAGAAGATGGAGTCCAGCATCATATTTACCGGTATGAGCACATAGGAAGATCTGGTCAAAGGACAAAGGAAACAATTTGCAGGGATGCATCCTTGAAAACAATAGTTTGATAGTTACGGTTCACTGCTTCTCCCATATGTTTAAAATCTGGAAATGCAGGAGCGGGTAGGTTCTTTATGTCACAAGATACGCTTGAATCATCTCTTTATAACCTAAAACAGAACAAGCAACAACAGGCCAAGATTTTCTTGCAGGAATCCTCTAGGATCATGTTGTAGAAGAGATGATGTACTGCCTTCTCCAGGAAATAAAAAAAACACACCAAAAAAACCCCAAAATCAACTCACAGACAGTCCCATAATCCTGCAAGAATCCATGGGTCTTTTTTTGCCTCCACCCAGGCACTCATAATCTCTCTGTGATATTCTGTGATTTAGACTTCTTTTGTTCTGTCTACATAAAGTATTCCCAATCTCTATGTTTTCAGTGTATCACTGTATATTTCACACATTGTAAAGATACTAATCCAAAATCCACGGTATCTTAAAATATTTTTATAAATATAACATTAAAAGTAATAAGATGCCAAAGTTTATCTCTTTGATCACTTTCATGTATTTGACAACATCACAGAAAATGAGTGATCTGTGTTACTGGAAAACTGATTCAGTTTATGTATTTGAAAAAATGTGATTTGACTGAAAGGAGTTGTACAAAAAGAAACAAGCCAGAAATAAATCATATCAGACAGAAAAACCCAGAGGCCCAAGAGATGAAAAGGGCAAAAATTCCTTATTTCTGTTTTACTATTAGGGCAAACATCTCTGAGATGTGTACATTGTGGGTATAGCCCCATCTCACTGGCTGTACTCCTTCAGGTGAATAAATGGTGCATCCATTTAGAATTAACTAATGTGAATCACTTTTAATCAGCTCACAGGATTCAGGAAAGAGGTGTCTTAAAGATGATAATTATCATTAGTAGGCAGATATGGCATTACGTGAGAAGATGGAGGGCAATGATATCCAGCATTCTTTCTATTTAACCCTGACAGAAGAGCAAAATTTTTGGATTTGCAGAGATGTGCTCCAGATTCAACTCATCTAAAAAAAGTACAGGAGAAGATCTGAAACTTGCAGATAGGGTTCAGGGGAACTAGGGAGAGTTCATACACTAAGCTTTCCTGTAGGTCATTACATGAACTGAAAAAATGTCTTATTTGTCTCTGTTTCTAAAAAGTGTTAGAAAGCTAAGAATTTATTCTTTAGTACACTTGTAAAAAAAAAAAAAAATCTCTCATTTACAGAAAAGCTTTCTGTGCAGTTCTTTTTAGATATCTCTTACTGTTATTAGCTTCTGTGTTCAACAAAGCACTGATTCAGCAGCAAGCCTTCTAGAAGTAAACCCTTTGGGATTTGTCTGTGTATGATTTCTTACAAGATTAATTCTGGCTTCTTTTAGTGACCATTCCTTTGGTTTCTTGAACCTACCTTTTACTACAGATACTATTTTCTTTAAAAAATTAATACTCTGAAAAAATGTTTCTCATTTATTTCCAGAAGTTGAGGGAAAACTGACATTTTTAATGTCTATTTCCATGAGAGTTAAATGTGAAATTCTTTGTTATTTATTTATTCTGAGATACCTTTCAATTTTTACTTTTGGATACAAACAGTTTAGACTTACTTACAGATATGTGCAAACTTATATTATTAAAACAAAATAAAAATACATGCATTCTTAATCTGGACAGAAAATTATAGTTGTGAGGCTTTCAGGCAGGGTTTTCTACAGAATAATAATTGTATTTATTTGATAATATCCTACTGATATGCTTCGATATCAGAGACAACAATTAATTAAAAATACCAGTGCAATAAGTTCTGCCTTGATGCTGTAGAGACAACCCCACACACAGGAAGCTAACAATGCAGAGCTCAGAAGTACCTCTGTTAAGGTAATCATTACTATACCTCCTACTGGCCTTCACAGCTTCAAAGGAAAAACTGGTCAATTATTTCCTTATGGGTAGACATGGAAATCTAAAGAGTTATAGGCACGTAACCCCTCCATTCCAGTATTGAGCCGAGTTTGACAAGTCTGTTGCCAGAGGAAGAGCAATTCAGATAAACAGTCAGTAGCACAGAAGGTTTAGGGCTTGATATTAAGACTTTTTGATGTCCAGAAACACCAGCTGAATGACATAAACTTCACTCATATGGAGAATAATTTTCAATATCTTTGGAGGAAAAAAAAAGGCTTTTATCCTGGCTAGCAAGGTAAATGCTAGCCTATTTCATACTAGGAATTTGCAGCTCTCAAGTGTCCAAGGATGGTCACACATGTATAAGGATTTGTACGGTATCAGTTAAACCATCCAGAAAAAAAACAAGACAAAAAAACCTAAACAAAAAAAGAAAGGGCAAAAAAACCCACTAAAACCCAAAACCCAAAACAATAAGAAAACCCAAATAAACCAAAACAAAACAAACAAAAAAACAAACAAACAAACAAAAAAACCCAAAAAAAACCCAAAAAAAAACAAAACAAAAAAAACCAGGGAAATGAAGTAAAGATAATATTTTTATAATCTTACAAATTTTCTAATAATTACGCTTCTGAGTACATAATAATAATTTGTAATACTATAGTGTCTAACATCTCCCTAAGGGGTAATGAAAGAACAGGTCTGTTGTGTCAGGAAAAGTCAAATTTAAAATGTCAAATTTAAAATACAGTCACCACTTCAGAGAACTTGCTAGTACAAAGATTGAATCAATAATCTTTAATCCACTTGTCTTACCTTAATAATTGTGTTGAAAACCCAGTAAGAGGAACTTTGCACTTAGCAGAACTACACCAGCTGAGCTAAATTATCCTGTGGCATGCCAATCATTTTCTCCCAAAAAAGAAATAACTTACTGCTGAAATGTCACCTGTGATCCAGGAAACTACTATCAAAAAATAAGGCACTGAATATAATACATCACAGAGGATAGAAGAAATCACCCAGGGAAGGATACCTAAGGAAACACAGGTGAATGTCACCAGAGATCATCACCTCCACCTGTCCTGCTGAACTTTCCTCTTTAACCAATTTTAGCCTTGGAGAACTGTTTTTATTTCCCACTGGACTTAAAAGAGATCCAGCTGATGTTAAAAGACAAAGGTGGATTTTTTGGTTACTTGAAAGTCCTAACGTGTAAAGATTACATTGGGTTTAAGGCAGATGAAAACTTTGTTTTCACTGACCCTTTCACTAGGACACATTTTCACATTAAATATTTTCATCAACAACAAAATGATAATATTGTGAGTTAGTTCTTTATATGATCTTTTCCAAATTACTTGAGATCTTCCCTGAATAGTACAAGAAAATAGTCACTAAACAATATATTCTCTTTCTCAGGACAAACCAGTATCACATCTCATATTACTTGCTATTAGTTATCTCTCCTAATTTTCTGCACATTATTAAGACAGTGACATAGAACACGGTAATAAAACATGATAACAACATTTTACTTTCCCTAGTTTTACCTAGCCCTAGGATTTTACTTAGATAAGCTGGAAGACTCTCAGATTCACAGGAATAGATAAATCTCATGATTTTTAAGAAGGCTATAAAAGTTACATGCAGATTTCATTTAGATTGACAGGAGTTTTTTCATTGACCTTAATGCAAAACAGAATCTACAGAGGAGGAGGTTGTGCAGATTTCCAAGATGGACCATACACTTCCATCACACATAAAATAGCATTATTTTGGAGAAATTCTTCAAAAGTAAAGTGTATATAGTCTGGGAAGGCATTTGTTTTTCCAGAGAGAAGCAGTGGCAAAGACTGTTCATACATGGCCGATTATTTGAATCTAGGTTTGCTCCTTGCAGCATGCTTTTGCTTGCTCATTATTCTTGTGATAGTCTACCCTTAATTCCATTTATCTGAATATTTCAATGGACTTTAAACATTTTGAATAACCAGAAATGGGTTTCATGAATTTCATGGATTTTCAGTCCACAAGTAATGACTGGACACAGCTTTGATCTTTCCTTAACTGTAGATCACTAATTTTCATCTACTTATTTCCAGTCTTAATAATCCACCTTCATTATATCACCTCCTTGGAAATTTATTCTAATATTCCTCTACTCTTGCTAGGAAATTCTTCTGCTCATCCTTTCCTTTGGGTTTTCCCAGTCACCTACAACACGAAATTTCAGACTATGGGCTATCTTTCTTTGTGTGCCTGGGTGAACAGTGCTAAGCACGGTATCCGTGGTCAGCACTGCTGCAAGTCTGCTATCACCAGTAACAAAAGGTAAAGCTGTGCCTGAGTGTGTGGGCTACTTCCAACACCAGCTCTGCAGTCCCTCCGAGGGTTAACTGCAGCCGGAGGAACCTAATTTAGCTCAATGAAATTGTGGGTGTGCTCATTTCCTGGTGCTGAGCATCCTCACCTGGGCTGTTTCACCAAACGCAAGGCTGCATTCGGGGTGTCTTGTGATCAGAGCAGTTCTGGAGAGGTCAAACACCCTGCTGCAGTGTCAGCCTTTGAAACTGAAAAGTGCAAAGGAAGCCGCAGGGAGTCAGGCCTCTCCTGCAGCGCAGGCGGCAAAATGGCCTTTGCTCTGTACGTGCTATCGTTTGATTATCGTGTCTTTTGTTCTCCTGTTAGTGAGCCTGGTCCTACCCACCTTCCCAGAGAAAACTAGCCTGATTTCCAAGAATTTTTTGCTTTTCAGGACCAACAGGTTTGGGCATGAGTTCTCTTAGTGGAGTGAAAAAAAGGGCATCTTGATCCGTTTTCTGTATCAAAATGTAGTTTCATTTTATTTTCCTAGAGGATACATTAGGACAGTACTTAAGGAAAAGGTAGCATTATCAAAAATTAATCAAAATTGTTTGGATAATGTGTAAATTCATTACTTTCAGAGAATGTATATATTTTATAAAATAGAGTACATACTGACATGTTAGGAAAGTCTTTATTTACCTTAATGACCCATGGATATATCTGTGTGATGGTATTTGAACTCATTTTAATTTTTTAATTTGAATTAATTACCATTAACTAGAGTTAAGTTTTTTGTTACCTTTGTAACAACACACAATAAACATTCATAATATGACAAGCCCTACACTACCTTTAACCTTGTATTTTAGAAAGGGTAGCCCTACAGCAAACTAACAAAGTGAAAAATGGTAAATCCTACTAGCATGGAATATTAAATGACAGTGATTTAAAAAGCCTGTTGCAAAATTACTGTTCATTTGCTGTAAAACTTGAAGAGTTTTACTACTTGTAGTGAATTTCCAAAAAAGTCTATGTTTCTCACAGGGGAAAAAATGGGCAGAGGGAAGGGAAGGTTGTCTTAAAGTAGATTTGAAACTGTTTTATCTAAAAAAAGAGAGGCAGTTTGCTTTGTGCCTGGAAATTAAGCACCAGTACAGTAGTTTTTGTATTCATAAATGTAAAGCAAAGAGATTGATACTAACATTAATGTAATTCAGATGAGGAAGCATTAATAAAAATGAGAATTTAAAAATGGAAATATATTCTATCTAAACTCATTAATAATATGTTTTTGCTTTTAGAATTCTCCTTTAGAAAATATTAAGAGCATAATTCACATCTCTAACTGGGCAGAACTCTATACAGAAAACAAGGCAGAAATACAAATGAAAATGTATAGTTCATCTGTGGAGGGAGTGCCAGAGGATAAATAGCATATCTGGGGACTCTCTTGGCCCTAGAAACTCTCTAGCATACAGGAATAAGCAGGGGATTGGACGCTCAAGGAAGTCAGCAACGTCCCAGCCTTTTTGTCTTTGCCCTCCCAAGTGGAAAATTTTCAAAGGCAGACACCATTGCAAATTCTGTTTTCAAATTAATTTGAGAGATTCACACTGTAGGGTCCCCACGAGTGAGAGGCTTTAATCTGAGTCATAAGTGAGCCAACAGAAATATAGAGGGAAATTAATAATTGCACCATAAAAATACATTTGCTACATTTTTTCTGCTGCCAAACCCTTAAAAAATGACATTGCTTCTGACCTGAAATAAAGGCACCTTGAAAGAGTACTTGATCTTAGAATAGTACGGAAGACCCAATTAGTGAAGTTCAAGCAACCTGTTCCTACATGAAAATTTGAAAGCAAAACTTCTGTGTTCATCACATGTGCCCCTTTTACCAAATGAGAGAAGTAAGCATTTTCAGGAGGTGATACATGTGATTTTAAGACAGATGTGTGAGAGAGATGTACTGCCTTTTAGAGGGAAATTTTTCCCTCCATTGATCACCGAGGTGACCTAGCAAGAGCTAGATCAGGTTTTGATGTATGCTTTGTAGATAAGTTGAGAAAAATGTTTCTCAAGTTAGGTTTTTGCCATTTCTTTCTGAAATAAAATGTTCTGATCCCTCCAATCACAGAGGAGCTATGAAATGTATTTTTTCATCAAGACTTATATTTCCCTTTCCTGGCAATATTTTTAAATGTCCATTTGCTCTTTGGGAATCAAATCACATAAATAGCAAAAAAAAATTAAAAAAAAAAAATAATTAAAATACTCAAAAATAATTGAAAATAGAGAAACAGATTTCATCCAAACAAAATTTTCTCAGCAGTATTGAAAAGCCTTTCCTGTCTTTTTTGCTGTAAGTATATTAACAGTTTCAAAACACTAGCTGTGACAGAGTCCTAAGTATTTTTCCCTCACTCATGTGAGAAAGCATAAAGAATTCTTATCATGATGTTGTGCCTTCATAAAATATATATATATATGTATATATATATATGTGTGTATATATATATATATATATAAATGGCAAGTCATATTGAAGAGGTCATTCATTTATAGCTATCATGGTTTCACTAAAATAAACCATTTTTAAATAAAAGTATGATTGACAAAACAAGGAAATGTAAAATATATGTTTTAAATAGAAATTTTTTCTCTTAATATATTTGCTAAAATGATGCTGAAAGAGAGCCAAGGGTTTGGGTTTTTTTTCCCATAATTTCCTGAAAAAGCAGCTGTGAAAACTAAGTTAATAACCTCAGATGAGTTTGGCTTGTTAGTGTAAAGAAGCGTGTTGGGTTTGGCTGGGAAAGAGTTAATTTTCTTTACAGTAGCTGGTATGGGGCTGCATTTTGGTTTCATGCTGAACACAGTGTCGATAACTCAAGGAGGTTTTTGTTATTTCTAAGCAATGCTTGCACAGTTTCCTGGCCTTTTCTGCCTCTCAGCCCACTCCACCAGGCTGGACGGCAGAAGGATTTGTGAGAGGACACAGCTGCAACAGCTGACCACAACTGAGCAAAGGGAGCACAGCACACGGCTCAGTGTATAAACTGAGGGGAATGAGCTTTGCTTTGCCTGTGCACACAGCTTCTGCTTCACCTATTAAACTGTCTTTATTTCAACCCACAAGTTTTCTCATTTTTACTCTTTCTGTTCTCCCATCCACCCCACTGGGCCAGGGGTAGCAGCAAAGAGGTGTATGGGCTTTAGTTGCCTGCTGAGGTTAAATCACAGCATGAGGTTGTGTGGCTCTGACTGGAAAACAGTGATTTTGACCATGTTTTAATTTTAGCCCCTCTTGATTCCACCATCTTGTTCCGTACCAAGGTGAAGTGAAAACAAGGTCCAGAGCACAATTCACATCCATCTTACTTCTTGTCTGAGACTTTATTTTTAAATCCTGGGACCAGTGCTAGCGCAAGCTACAGCAAGGGAAAGCATCTGTTAAGAAGTTGGAGGGGTTTTAGGCTGTCTCTTTCAAAACTGCTTTCTAGTGACAGAGGCACTCTCACAGGCACTTCAAACTCAGGTGAACAAAAAAGCTGCTGTTGGTAAACACACTATAAACATACATGAAGGGGATCACAAAGACCTTTTCTGGCATAGCTTTACACTTAAGACAGAGGCGTACTATAGCAAAATAAACAACAAAAAAACCCCACCCAACAAGTGAAAAAAAGCCATTTCCTGGCATTCATTTTCTGGAAAACCTGAATGTTTCATATCTGAGGCAGACTACCAGACCTCACTCATTTCCTCTGTGGTGATCATTTCTGTCCGCATTTGATGTCTCCAGGTCAAAGTGCTAGTGATGACAATGGGAAATCTTTATAGATAGTATTTGAAACTCATGGTGCAAAGAGTCCATCGATGCAAACTGTCACAGCCATAGGGTAAACAAATAAACAAAAAAGAGGATTCATAACAGCTGAAGAGTTTCTTCAAAAAAATATGCTGTCTTTCTTTAAAATGGCTTGATACCATGGATGAACCCTGTATTTCCTTAAATTTCTGAATAGATAGGTTTTCCCCTCTCTATGAACAATCTGAACAGCCCTTAAGGAAGAGTACCTTAAGGATCCTACCCAGACTCAAATCTACACAGTATATCTCCAACACCACTTTTTAGGCTTTAACTTCTAGATATTTTTCTGATGAAATTATTTAGTTGATTTATAAAATCAAAGGGTGCAGCTAGTTCCTTTTTTATTTCTTGATTTAGAAAGTTCATTTTACTGTATTTAGTGCGGAAGAATATTTATATTCCGACAAGTGAAATATCCTGAGGAAGAAAAAAATGTGAAGTGCTTCACTTTCACTAACAGAATGTCTGTGGCATTCCCCTAACCAAGATATTGCTTTTCTTAAAGGAAAAGAAAATAGAGGAAAAAAGTGAAGTCCAAAGAGCAAGGACTTTTTAATAGAATTTTGACAGATAATATATGCAGGAGAACCCTTAGCCTGCCTAAAAGAAGGTAAGAATTTAAAACTATTAAATAAGGGAGTCTGTAACAGAAAGGAAGGACCTTAATACCTACTTTTCTGTTTCACCATGCCTTTTTCTACCTTTTTCTTAATCAGAGGTTGAATAGAAGCATATGATGCAAACAATGAAATGGGTTGTCTTCCTCTTCCCAGAATAATAAAATTGAATTAAAATGTTAATAGTGAATTTTAAATTTTAGAATTTAGACATAAAAGTGCTGATTTTTTAAAAAGTAAAACTATTTTGTAGATTTGACTGATTCTAAATTAGCCATTTAAAATGGGTCATTAAAACAGAACTTGACAATTTTCAAAGAACGACAGAATGATTGAGATTGGAAGGGACATCTGGTGGTCAGCTTGTCAAACCCCATGCTCAAGCAGGGCCACACAGAGTCTCCTGTGCAGGACCACATCAAGATGATTTTTTGGTGTCTCCAAGGACAGACACTCCACAACCTCCCTGTGCAACCTGTGGCATTGCTCAGTTACCCTCAAAGCGAAAAAAAAAGCCGCTTCCTAATGTTCAGAGGGAACCTCCTGTGTTTCAGTTTGTGCCCATTGCTTCTGGTCCTGTCAGTGGGCAGCACCGAGCAGAGCCTGGCTCTGTTCTCTACACACCCTCTCTGAAGGTGTTTATACAGACTTTGATGAGATTCCCCTGTGCTTTCTCATCTCCAGGGTCAACAGCTCCAACTGTCTTTGCCTTTCTTCATTTGTGAGGTGCTCCAGGCCCTTCATCACAGTCTATTTTCTCTCCACTTATTCTTTAAGAGTTCTAAGTTTATTAGCACAGGCATGCACAATGGGGACCCTACACTTTAGACACATGTGCTGAAGCGACCATACTTCTTAAAACAGCATTGACTTCATTATATTCTGCAAGTATTCATTTTTGCTTTATCCTTCAGATCTATTAAAGTATTTACCATTAATAGAAAAAATAAAAAACAATAAGCTTTACTTATTGCTAAACTCTTAGGCATACATAATGGACAGCTGTTCTAGCAGTTTAGGTTTTGAAATGTTCTACCTTTTCCTGGCTCTAGGGTATTTGCTTTCTGAATGTTTCCAAAATGTGATCTTTTCATACAATTCCATTCTGATCACCACAAAGAATACTCAAACACTTTCTTCCAAAATCCTAGTTTGTTCTGCATCAGTGGATTATCTGGTCCCTTCTTTGAACCTCACAAGCTGAGCCTGAGACAAAACCCAGCCAAGCAGCTTAACACGACCACTCATCTCTCCAGAAGTTCCACTGTAACAACCTGGCAGAGAAGACAGTGTGAATCCTGCTATCAGCATTATAATATCTTCGGACTTTACAGCCCGTATAAGGCAGAAAGAAGCAGCATGCAAGTCTAACACAGAACCTTTTTGGTTTAAAATTTAAAATAAAGACCTGACAGATTAATAATAATATTAACATATTAGAAGAAAATTCATTGCAATCAAAGAACTTCATAGATACACAGGAATTAGTTTACCAGCAATTTGTAATGATATTTTCAAAATATTTTTAAAATCTAAGGATATTAAGGCTCAATCACACTGAGCTCTAAACATTAAAATTCCAGCTTTTAATTTTTTTAAATGGTTATTTTGTTTGCATTATAAAAAAACAGATGAGGTGGTGATGTGTTTTTGCCTCATGCCTCATTGCAAAGCTAAGGTGTGCATACATCTGCAGTACTTGATGCTTTGCCTGGCCTTGCCCTGATTACTTAAATGAAGTTTTATTGGGGGAACTATAATAAAAAAGACTAAGCTGCAGCTCTGAAGCAGTCCTGCAGTGTATGACATTACAGGAAGAGAACCTCAGGGGGGTTTTTTATATGTGGTTTCTTTTAGCCTTGTATTAAAAGGAAAAAGAAAAAAAAAAAAAAGTAGAAAAGTGATAAAACACTAACGCTTAAAATAAGAAATAAATGAATGTATAGAAATACACAATGACTTAAAGTTTCCAGCAGTGCTGCAAAGGTACTGCCATGTGAACATTGCCATCTAATGGCTTTTTTGAGATTAGTAGGTAGAACAACTTAGCAGCATTCCTATGTTGTGGCAGAGTAAATATCTAAGCAGTATTAGGAACATTAACAAAATATTTATTGGTAGAATCCTGCATTGTCATAATTTAGAGAAATTACATTTTTATATTATTTTTATTGGGATTGATGCTGTTCTTCCTTTAATGTATAACATTTAGAGTTTATTGCGACATGTAATAATCACACAGATATTTGTTTTAAAAGCAAACTGCAACCATTTCAGTATTGAAATCATAAAAATAAAAATATCTTTTGATACTGTAAATTAATTTTTTAACCTATAAATCAATAAATAAAAGTTCAGAATTAAAAATAAAGGTGGTACTGACAAAGCAGAAAAACAGGGAGAAACCTCTGAATTAGAGTTTTGTGCCATTCTTAGCTAAATGTAAAAACTGAACCACAAGAACTGAAAAACTCTTACTTCTCTAGTCCTTTTGATCTCTAGCTTCTTATTCTATCTTCCTTTAATAATAAAATACATATAGGGTGTTTTTACTTCATTATTTTACTTCAAGTTGATTTTGGCTATGCAGCAGTATTTTCGGTGTAGTGATCTTCATGGAATTTAATGTTGAAAAATAACCTTCACATACAGCAAGTATTCTACACAAGGAATATGTCTCTCTTGCACTTAAATGGCTTAGAATGTACAGAACAAGAAGCTTCCTACAGAGCTTTAAACCATCTTATAGAATCCAGTATTCCTGTCACAGAATTCTGTAAAAATCTATAGGGTTGACAACATACTCTTAAACCATACAGTATTTTATTTCTGCAGGGGAAAAGAAAAAAACCAACTGTAGTCACAAAAAAAAAAAAACACAAGGATGATTGCTGTAATAAAGCTACAGGCCATGTTTTATTAAGCTATAAACACAACCTTCAGCCACAAAATAAGCTAGCTGTCTTTAGCCTACTCACCAAATAGATACGTTTCCAGACCCTATAAGATATCGCTGAGCTTCTAATTAATAAAACTCCGAGCTATAACCTGTGCAGTTCAGGTAATGCAGAAAATGTCTAGTAACAATGTGTACTTGACGCCACCGATACCTATGTCGTGATATCTCAAGGAACTTTAACAGCAGTTAATGAAGTGTAATTAAGGATGACCTTGCTCTTGAGGGCTTGAGCTGCGCATGCATTCTAGTGCAAAATTCCATCATAACATTTCCAATAAAGGGCCTCGAGTGCTCTGGTCTCCTTACAATGGAGAACGGCCACTAATGTTACAGAAGTAAGAAAAAATGTATACCTATTAAAACAAAATAAAAAAAATTAGAAATGGTTCATATCTGCCATGCCATAGAAATGAGGGTCTGAAAGCTTTTTCAAGAGACCACAAATTATCGAAGCATACCATTCTTACACTTACTGTCCAAAAATTCAGTGAAGCGCACACCACAGTCTCACAGTGTTGCACCATTCTCAAACTTAGAATTTCTCATACTAAAAATAGAGCTGGTTTTTTCTTCCAGTTAAACTAGTGTCATACACTTTTTCTCTGTATAACTGATCATTTCCTAAAAATTACATCTTAACAATTTTCAAGATCAAACAGTGCAGAGCAGGCTTTCCCCCTGCCTGCTTCATGCTTTCCAAACCTTTTATTTCTGTCCTGTGAATTCTGTCTAAACCATTTATGTCTTCTTTAACACCAGGTGCTGAAAGTGGAACGAGTACTCTGTGTGAGGCCTCTCCCGCTCTGGTCAGAGTGTGACAATGAATTCCTCCCCATGGTTCATGTGCAGTGTTGCTGCTAATGCACCTCAGACTGGGAATTGAGTGTTTAGTGGCACACAGCATGGACAACTCAGTTTTGTGTTCAAGCATGATTTCAAAATTACTTTCTCCAGTACTGTTGCCTACCCAGGTTTTCCTCAGGCTGAGGGCTCCCCACCAGGCAGTGGGACAGAGGCTGATCAGCCAGGGATCATTACAGCCCCCTGCCAGGAGCAGGACAACGGGGAGCACTGGGTCAGCCCCAGCAGTTGGCACTGGGCACACCCCTGGGGATGGGGACAGGATGGGGATGGAGACAGGCTGAGGCCAGGGTAGGACATCAGGTCTGCAAGACGGGGTCAGGATCAGCATGGAATGAGGCCAGTCAGAGACATCGTAGCATAGGCCCGAGCAGTTCCTAAGGGTGGGAAGTGGGAGCATCCCCACTTCTCCCTAATTTGTCCCAGCTCTTTCTCCTCCCACACTGCCTCAGCAGTTGGGTTCAAGGTGACGGACTCAAGAAGTATCAGAGCTGGCCAGTGCTAGCTGCCAGTCCAGCTCCTGAGGAACAGGAAGAGCAGCCACAGCCCAGGACACCGTCACTTTCAGTCCCAGTGTATGAGGTTTGCATGGCCAGGTTTTGGTAGCAGGGGGGCTACACGGGTGGCTTCCGTGAGAAGCTGCCAGAAGCTTCCTCCATGTCCAGCAGAGCTTTCCAGGACGCCTGGTGGCTCCAAAGATGGATGCGATGCTGGCCAAGGCTGGGCCAATCAGAAACTGTGGTAACGCCTCCATGATAACATAGTTAAGAAGAGGGGAAAAAAAAGTTATTGTGCTGATGTAATTGTGGCCAAAGAGGAATGGAGTGAGAATATGCAAGAGGAACAACTCTGCAGACACTCAGGTCAGTGGAGAAGGGGCAGGAGGTGCTCCAGGTGCAGGAGCTGAGGTTCCCCTGCAGCCCACGGTGCAGCCCATGGTGAAGCAGCTGTGCCCCTGCAGCCCATGGAGGATCACAGGGATGCAGAGATTCCCCTGTAGCCCGTGGAGGAGACCCATGTGGGAGCAGGTTGATGCCTGAGAGGAGGCTGTGACCCTGTGGGAGGCCCGTGCTGGGGCAGGGTCCAGGCAGGAACCTGCAGATCTCCGGAGAGAGGAGCCCACACTGGAGCAGGTTTCCCGGTAGAACTTGTGACCCTATGGGGGACCCACGTTGGAGTAGGCTGTGCTTGAAGGGCTGCACCCCGTGGAAGAGTGACCCACATTGGAGCAGTTCGCAGAGAGCTGTTGTTGATTAGATGGACTCACGTTGGAGAAGTTCATAGAGAACTGTCTCCTTTGGGAGGGATCCCACACTGGAACAGGGGAATGACTCCTCTCCTAAACAATCGGAAAAACAACGTGTGATGATCCCATAACCCCCATTCCTTGTCTCCCTGCACTGTTGGGGGAGGAGGTAGCTCTGGAAAGGAGAGAGGAGTGAAGGGAAGGTGTTTTTAAGAACTTATTTTACTTCTCATTATCCTGCTCTGATTTTGTTAGTAAGAAATTCAGTTCATGTCTCTAATTCCAGCCTGTTTTGCCTGTGACAGTAATCAGTGAGTGATCTCTCTCTGTCCTTGTCTCAACTCATGAACCTGTCATTATATTTTCTTTCCCCTATCCAGCTGCAGAGCGGAGTGAGAGAGTGGCGTTGGTGGGGGTCTGGCATCCAGCCAGGGTCAACACACTACACCCACCTAAAACTAACTCCCACTTTGACCAGAAGTAACCAAAACACCTTTTTTGTCTATGGCTTTGTGACCGTGTTGTGCACAAAGTTCATGGTAATTTTATCACCATAATAAAATTTTGATTCATCACCACCATTTGCTTTTTCTGCTGAGCAGAAAAAACAAGCTAAAGAGACTTGTTAGGTTGAATAGGGCATTCTTTCTTTGCTTTCCACTGAACAAGGGGGTTATGGTCACAAAGACAGAGGTCACCTTAGTTTGCAGACAGGAGTTCACAGGATTTTGACCAGTTTATCAGGCACCAGCTGCACAGAGGTGATGTCTTGGCAGGCAGCTTTAACATCCTGTTGGAATAACAGTCTGACCAGCAGTTCTGTGACAGGTATACAGGCAGATGGATTTCAAGGTAAAAAGCCGTCCTGAAGCAGGTGTTGCTAAGATTTGGGAGTGAGTGACTCAGGTGGGTGAGTCGTTTTGCCATCACCATCTCATGAGTCAACCAAATAAACTGTAATGACTCATATTGAAAACGGAGGCACTGGGCAACGACTGCGTAGCTTATGATTTCATCCTTGTCAATTACAGAGAAAATACAAAGCTTGAATTCAAAATTTCTTATTAAATAGTAGTAGGTCACTGCAGGTGAGTCAGTTAAATGATCAGTAATTC
The DNA here is from genome assembly GCA_013397755.1 of Cnemophilus loriae. Taxonomy (NCBI): domain Eukaryota; kingdom Metazoa; phylum Chordata; class Aves; order Passeriformes; family Corvidae; genus Cnemophilus; species Cnemophilus loriae. The sequence goes on from VZTF01005908.1 coordinate 509,086, forward strand.
TGATACATGAGAAGCAAAATCTTTTGGTTTGGTGCCCAGATCCTTTACTCAAAATCTTACGATCCTTCATGCTTTTCCACTAATCTCCACTGCTTTTTCTGGCATTCCCTATGACCCCTTCAACCTTTACTCCTCATTTTGAAACGTGTGCATCCTTTATCCCTTCCACCTGTATCTATACAAGTTCTATATCAAGACTTCCACTTCCCTCTCTTTATTCCCATGGGGTTTTAATCAATGTCCGTTTAAAAAGCACTATTTGCCCTTTCCTGCACCACTCACACAAACAGATTTTATGAAGTCGTAAGCCCTGGAACTTGCATACGTTCGCAGTAAATATTTAAAGCGAATTCTTGTTCAAAACAGGAAAATAAAACTAAAAGTTTCACACGATTCCCCGGGGGTGTCTCGCCCTCAGTGGAACGCCCGGAACTGCTGCGGTACCTTGATTAATGCTGCCATCTAGCGGCACTCGGGGAAATTAAAATCCCTGACCTACTTAAGACCCATTTAAGCTTTTTCCTTGACTCAATTACTCCGGAGCAGACATCCACTGAAGTGTGTAAGGAGATAGCTCCGAAACTGTCATTTAACATTATACTCCAGCTGCATGTGATGAATATAGATTTTGTGCCAAATTGTGCACTTACTAGAAATATTTGGGAGGTTTTCTCCCATAAAGGGATATATAGAGACAAAACAAAAAATAAAATAAATCAACAATTTGTTATTTAACAAGAATAAGAATGTTTATTCAAATGTTCTATATATATTTCATTTTTTCAAATATCTTTCCCAGCATCAGTTTATGCGACAAAGGATTTTTTCTTATACTCTGTGAAAAGAAATAAAATTACAGACAGAGAAGTACCATTGACTTCGGGGGATGAAGACCAGACCTATCTCAAAAGCTATAAGATAATTGCAAGGATATATTTTTATTTTAAAATAAATCTAAAGCATGAGTGTTCCAGCATTTTCAGGGTAAGAAATCTGTCTTAACAATTCATGAATCACATTCCTTTTCTCTCAGGATAACTTCATTTGTGTCTACACTCAAAGTTAGAATACTGAACAAATCTCTCTCAGGAGTCTTTCAATAGCATCTGCTTTTCTCCATTGATTTTACAGGTAGTTAAATACGAGCTTTCAGAGGACTGAATCCTAAAACTTGAAATGCCTTCCTCCAACAGAATCCCTGCTAGACTTTTTTCCATCAGTGAGAGACTGTGGTGTAGATTAAGAGCTTTTGCCTACCAAGCAGTCTTGCACTGCCTGCAAGTGTTTTGTGTCAGTGCACGGGATGGCAGGCAGATAGTTTGTGGGATTGAAGAGCGATGGAAGTTCTAAACTTCTTGGGCACAAACTGGCTGAAAGATAATAAAAAAATTACATCTCTGACTGAATATGAAAGCCTGAGCAGAATCTATTCATTATCATTCTAAAAAGGTTATAATTTGTTCATTCCAAAACCTACTCATCACTAAGAATATTATTGGTCTACCTCCTACATTTCTGCAACAATTTCTCCAGAAATTCAATCTTTACTCCAACAGCTGTATTAGTAAACAACATAGATATTGCCAGTGCAGATATCTGTCATCATAAAGTCATCTTCCCTAATTCATAACCCTGGAATGGAAAGGTGATCTGTTTTCTAAAAGCCTTGTTTTCATACACTTCTGTAAAGTAAATGGAATTGGTTTACAGAATTACACGATGCTTTAACTTAGCTCTAAGCTGAACTATTTTAGATATTTTTATACCTAGTCACAATACTGTGACTCATTACAACTGTACTAAGCAGCTCCTACAAAACAACAAGGGTAAAATAGTTCAGTGCATTTAATAACTAGGCTTTCATTCAGATATGATGTTTTATTCCTTCCTTCTTGACAACCGTCAAAATAAAACTAGCATTAGGAGCAGTTCACAGAAAAGGGGATGGTGAAATGGCTACACCTATGCTTAACTCTATCATTTTGTTCACAGTGATGAGAATCAGCTGCCAAATGAGAAAATTGTTACAGGCTCAGAGCACTGGATGAAAGTGGTGAAAAAGATCTCAACTTCATAAAATCTAGTAAAACATATGATGTTATGCCATACTGAGAAGCTTGTTACTTACACAAGGACACTGAGATTAGTAGATTAAATAGTAAATTAGTTGAGCTTAGTAAATTACTTCCTAAACGAACTGAGGGTCTGGAAGGGGCAACAAGTTATGCAGAAAGGGAAGTTTCACCATCCCGATTGAAAATGGGGGGAAAATGCATTATTCCAGATCATTCTTGAAAACGGTTTTACATAAAATTTTGGTTGTCGGAGCATCACACTAAAAGTTGGGAGCTGTAGATGGATTTTGAATACGGTGTAATGGGGATGTTCAATACTGGAGCCAGTATTAGAGGCTGGATTAGTGAAATGGGAAGTATGGAAGTGAAAAATAGTAGATCACATTCAGAGACCTATAGAAGAAAACTGGTACTCTGAGCTGAAAATTTAGCAGCCTTAAAATGAGAGAGGACAAAAATCAATTTTATTTCCTCTGATCCTATGAGTTGTCACTGTAGTACAGCCAAAGCAAATATAATCCTTTCCAGCTAAGAAACTGTTAGTTCTGTTGTCCTGCTGAGAATTGGAGGAACTGTGCATAATTCAGATGGGCCTGTTGAAGAAAGGGGTTGCTTATAAAACAAAATTTCAAATAGACATAGAGGAGATCATGTGGGCTTAAGAGGAAAAGGAAAGAAGCCCCAAAGACCAGGCTTGCATAGTTTAATTAAACAAAAAAAGGATATCATTAATGGCCCCTTACTTCTCCTACTGGGAAAAAAATGAACAACTTTTTTAAAGTGAGAACTTAAGTTAGTGTCATTTCTTGTGAATAAAACCAGGTATATTCTGTCTATTCTGCTTTGCTATCATCCACTGAGGAGAGAATTCAAGGGGAAAAGAGGAAGTAAAAGGCAAGGGGTTTCAGCCCAATGGAATGGTCCCCGAGTGATCATTCAACCCAGCATCACTTTAAAACTATTTGCAGTTTTCTATAAAGCTATTTTTTACACTGTACTACTAGGATCTTGGGGCTTTCACTCTTCAGCTGTGCCTACCATGAGTTGAATCACAGTGTAAATGTCTAATTATATCAACTAATGTCACGCATTCAGACTGCACATCTCTCACTAGTCACCTAAGGCTCCCTTCAGAGTCAACAGGAGAAAAGTGGGACTTACAGGCACACTTTATCTGCCTTATTGTAAATTTGTGCTGCAACATCAGTTAAATGGCATCCCAGGAGCTCCTATGGAATGATTAGCTGAGAAATGGAGTTCTAAAACACAGCAAGCAAGATGAAGCTCGCTCTATCTTTCTAAAATACACAGGCTCTACGTGGCATCCACACTCCCCAGATACTACGGAATCAGGAGAAATGAAAGCTACTATGTCTGTAATAGAGATAAAGAAACAGAACAGCTGTGGTCTGAGCCATTTATTTAATGCATATTTTAGTAAGGACTGCACATGCTAGAAGCAATTCTCACAGAATAATAATAAAAAAATAGCTCCAGAATGAATGCAAGGACTGAAATTATTTAGGGAGTCCTCTTATCATCATAAGCTATCATCATGAGAATACAACTGGAATCAGTTTCTCTGAATCAGCAGATCCAAAGCAATGAATGTAGCTCTGCATGCACTTTGGGACCATATTATGCCTTTTATAATTTTTGTTTACCACTTGGCATCCTGAAGTATCATAAAAAATCAACAGCCTTCACCATTCACTGTGTAGGGCTCTGAAATGCTGCAAAACACTATGATGAGCAAGAATGAATACTGCCCAATTAACTTCATTTATAGAAATGTTCTGTCCTTGAAAGTCCATTACCTACAGACTATGGGTTTGATATTTCCCTTCTTTTGCACACAGATTGCAAAGGGATGAACACTTTTCTGTGTTTGTAGCTGTGATTACAAATTATTTTAACTTCCTTTTGTTAGTTGTATGTAAACAACAATGCTAAAGGCTGTGAGCTGACAGACAAGCACATAAGTGACAACTTTCCTCTGCTATTAATAGCTGTTTAATCGATTCTAAGATTAATAATAAAATGACACTGGATAATATAGTCAGTTAATATTCCAAAAACTATGTATAACTAATAATTGTCCCTTTTTATAGCATATAGTATGTAGGTCATGGGAGCTCTCATTTCTTGTTGGGTTTCTTTTTCTGAATTCAATACGAAACAAAATAATCACAATTATCACTGTGAAATCAGTATATGCAACTACATACTTATAGATAAAAGTGATTAAGTGTATATATCTCCATTATCTGTTTCAGGATTTTTTGGGGGCCAGCAAAGCCAGATTTTCTGGCACCTTATTTTCTATTTTGAGTAGCATATGAATTTGCTTTAGGCAATTTATTTTCCTAAGTTAATTTCTTGTAATGTCCAATGAAGCTCAGAAAGAGAAGTCATGGGTTTGTGAACACAGTGACTACCCAAGTCACCTGTGATACATTTAATTGAATAAAATCCCACAACCTAATAAATAAGGCAGCTATCCTTAAATTATATTCCTTGAATTTCCAAAATCTTATTGCCTTTTATTAAATGGATTAAGATATACTGTTTTGCCCAGATACAAAATATGACATGCATCTGAATAGAATACGGCATCTGAAACCAAAAAAAACATCTTAAGCATCAAGGTTTTTATCATTTTTGGAAACATGATTTTCTGACACAGTGACAACGTACCTAAGAGTTCAGCCATCAAGAAAAGCTGTGTTCTTGTGAGATACTGTAGTACTGTTGTAGAGCAGTACATCTCCGTAAGCAAAGTGACCCAGGCATGTAATTCCTCTGAGATCAGTAACAAAGTGCTTGTTTATGTCAGCTGAGGAGTTGATCTAATAGATGAAAGTCGTAAATGAAAATATTTAATTATCTTCTCCTAAGTTGTCTAGTTAACAATGGCCTCTTTTTTTTTTTTTTTTTTTTAAAAACCCAAAAATTTTATTCTTTGAA
>VZTF01005908.1:514145-558809 GCA_013397755.1 Cnemophilus loriae
TTTTTTAAAAAAACACTTGTGGGAGAGCAGAATGCATCATACAGGACAATGTTCTTTTTAAATTTCCTAAAATCAGCAGCTCCTTAGTTCCAAAGAACCCAAAGACCAGCTGTGCTTCTCATATAAAACCAAATGCATTTACATGAACATTTCTCCAGATTTCCTGTTGATCTAAGAGGTCGGTAGGTTTTTTGAGATTTCTAAGAAAAATAACTTAGAAAAACTCTGAGTATGGGCATTTTTCTTCATCATAAAGTATTTGCTGATTAATCAGAAGAAATGTATGGAAAAACCCTCAACTTTTATCTTGCAATTAAATTATTAAAGAATAAGTTATTTAATATTTTGCATATGTTTAAAAAAACCCAAAACCCTAAGAACTTACATTTCAATGTTCTGAACTGACTGCTAAAGCCATTGATAAAATCTTGGATCCTGGAACTTTTCCCACACCTACTTTACTTTTGGGTGTTATGCTAATTAATGAAACTGTATTTGATGTAAAATGTAATGTCTTATCTAACTTCCTTCTGTTGCTTTTGCATGGTTGTCCCAAATCGTAATGGTAGGTAAAAAGGAAAAGGAAAAGGAAAAGGAAAAGGAAAAGGAAAAGGAAAAGGAAAAGGAAAAGGAAAAGGAAAAGGAAAAGGAAAAAACCCAACCAAAAAAACCCTCTGGATCAAGTCAGTTGGTTACAGTCATATTTCATAGGATATCAGAGCTAAATTCTAAGAAAATTCGTCTTTGATCTCCTCTCTAGTCCATGTTACCCTGCCTAAAATTTTCATAGCTAGGAACAAATACAAGTTATGGCTGATCAAAAAATATGGGCCATGAGTTTACATGATTAGAAGCAACTCGGGTGGACTTATTTGGCACTTGGTTGGGAAAAGAGAAAATACTTGCTTTTCTCAGCTGTTTTTCAGTTCTTATTTACAACTTTGAACAGCTGGAAAATATGTTTAACACAATCAACTACAACTCTCCAATTTAACAATTAAATAATTATACCAGCCTTCCACATGTAAAAATGTGATTTTAAAGTCCTCTGAGATAAAACATGAAAATGAATCAGTAGATGGATCCAACTACTCTTTTAGGCCTCAGTGCAAAAACATCTATCTTTTTTGTTTTAGCTAGGAGTTTTATGAAGACTTAGGAATAAAATACAATTCCATTACCTCAGCTCTCTTAACACAAAGTGCCAGCTTAGAGCAGACATGGCCAAATTCATAAGAACTTCACAGTTTGTCTCATGCAATTTACTTCATAGAAGCCTGGACCATTGTTTCAGCAGCTCTTAATAGTGTAACTTCCCTGGTCTGCAGTTTAAAAAGGACAACTTAAAAAGAACATGTGTTTCTTTTAATTCTCTCAGGACTTTAAACCAACCACAGGGACTTTGCTCTTGGTACAGAGACCAAGCACAGAACACTTCAGCTCCAAATTGAAATGTGTCAGAAAGTTGTGAGAACACCAGGGCATCATGGAAATTGTTCTATGATCTTCACAACAGTGGAGACAAGTAACAGCTACTGCAATTAAGAAGTCCAGTGGAAGCAAAGTGACATAAGTCAAACTGTGTATTCTTTTTGATCTCTGTAAAGTCCTGATGCAGAGATAATAAGAATGTAGACCAAATTCTATCACTGTGATGTTGAGTTTCAGGAGAAATTCACATTAGACATATATGGAAGATAATAACGACTTTATGTCACACTGCCAGCACCAGCTCTGACTTTAAGGTAACTATTTGGTCCATTATCTTCTGTGTGATGCATTATGAAAAGGATGTTTTCATGAAAAAGTATTTGTACATTGATAAATCCTTGCACACCAAAATCGTACCTCTGTTTTTTTTTTTAGCTGTACTCTAAATAAATATTAAGGGTATAATATTTCTTTTTAAAAGAATATGCAAATTATGCTTTGTTAAAAATTGTGAATTAGAAAAACTCTGACAAGTCAGAAGAACATGAAAAACAGTATGAAAGAGATGCAAATTCCAAGCAGCTCTTTCAACATCTACCCAAGAAATGATTTTCACTTATTCTGATAATTAGGGGCTTCTTAATTGCTCAAAATTTTAACTGAAACTTTTTTTTTCCAATTCTATTTAAACTGAATCCTGGAATCACTCTATCTCATGTTTAATTCTTTAATCAAATTTTTGATATTTTCTCTATTCCTATGCTTGGATTTTTTTATCACATGCAAATAATCAAATCTATGCAGAAGCATTAGTCATATTTATTATCCACATGATAACTGGAAAGTTAATATCTCTCTAAAAAACTCAGTTGTGAGTATTGCTCAGTTGTGTATCAAAACTAATATCTCTATTACTATCTCAACCTAATCCTGAGATCCAACAGCTGAGGCTCTGTGCAGGTAGTGCCTGAATTGTAGTTGTAGATCTGCCAAGGATGATTTTGGACGTGCAGAATACATGTGCCTTCATGCACACACAAATCAACAATCCTAGAAAATGCGATCTTGCACTGGCATTTGCAAATACTAAGAAAAAAATTGTATTTGCAAATACTTCTCAAATAACCTGGAGTCTTGGTCTGAAAAATAGATTTTTCACCAGTGTTGATCGAGAATATTTTCCTAAATTTGAGCGCGGGGGGGGTGGGGAGGGGGGAAATCCACCTAAACTCTCTCGAAATGGCGTGAATCTGAAGTTGCACCTCTGATGCACTGGATTTCCCTGCTGGACTCCGTGTGTTTTCCCTCTGTCCCGGTAGGTGGCAGCCTCAAGAGGCGCTGGTTCGTGATGCTCATCCTTCCAGGCTCAGAAGGGAGTTTCACTGTTACATAAAATATTGTTCAAATACCCAAATGTAAACGATTTTTAAGACATCCACTTAAGCTGAACAAATTCATGAATACTCAGCCTCAGGTTACTGTCAATTATTTAACAGAATAACTTCCCAAGACAATTTATTACATCTGGTTGATTTCTGGCTTGTGTCCACTTCACAAACCCTGTGCTAAAAACACACTCTGTACTACATCTCACACAACATAGTCAGTCTTACCCTTAAAATAACTAAATGTACTTTCAGCACCTTGTTAAGGGCTTTCAATCTCATGCGTAGAAAGACTGGCCTTAAACAAAACGGAAAGAATAAAAACTGTGGCTACTCTCCTAGCTGGAAAAAAACAAATAGCAAAACTTTTTTTTCCTATTCCTACGTCAATTTCTAAAATCTTATTCAGGATAAAAAGTCTTGAGAAGAAAACACACTCTGAACTAAAAATAATAATAAAAATAAAAGAATTGATAAATAAGCTTCTGATGTAGACTGTGGGTCTGGAAAGGTGCTGTGTGAATCCAGTGCTCCTGTGCTCCCACTCCCAGCCTGCAACAACTATCTGATAAACAGGTTTTAAACTGAGGATTTTGTAAGTTGTGACTATGCCCAAACACTCATTACTGCTGATGGAAGCTACCTACACGCTCTCTGGATATTTTTTGATGTTGCTTTTTTTTTTTTTTTTAAACAAACACAAAAAAGTACATTACCTAAATCACTTAGCACTGTGGTAGCTAACAGCAAGCACAATTTAACCAGAGAAGCACTAGTAATCTGTAAAGCAGATCTAAGTTTGTCTGCTTGACATGATTCTGTGTTTCCACTGTCTCTTGTCTATTTTTTTCTGAGATGTTAAATATTTTAATTTACACTGAATGTATAAATGCTGCAAAAAAGCAAAACTACCATGAGAAATAGCTTATTTCTCAGTTTGGAAAAGTACTAAGATTTATGGCCATGGATGTTTCTTGTTGCCTATTTTAAAACTGTTAAACTCTACTGAGAGCAGAAATTTTTAGCATTTTCAGTAAGAGAGGAGCCTGACCCTGTTTGTTCAAGCAGAAAAGACTTGTCCTACCAGCCTCAGCCAAGCATCTCTATCCACACGGGGAATCTCCTCTTAGGGCATTACCTAAAAATATACATATTTTTAGGTACATGAATACACCTTGTGCCATACTTTCTTCAGCCAAGCTGCATGACTAGGAGTAGATTAAACTCCCGTATCGTGAACAGTCTGTCAGGTTTTACTTGATCTTTTTATTTTATCCCAGGCAGAACAGTTTTGTGTGATATCTCTGTGCCTCTAGACATACAAGCAGAGGAGACAAACTACTACATCACCTACAAGTAGCTATGCCTTCGAGAAAACATGTTTTTACCAGAACGTTTAGGTTAATACACTTATTTTACATGTTTGTATGTGTCCCTTGTTCTAGTACACAATTGTGTCTCTGATCTTCTCATTTTCAGCAGGCATGTAGGAGTCAGCAATCCCTCCTCCCAAGGCCAGGAGTAATACCCCCTTGCATGGCTCAGCAGAGGTAGTAGTCTCTTACTGTGTGGCATCTTTCCATGTAAATCTTTATAAAACCATCACACAAGCTGGGCTGACAGGCTTATTTCCCCTCAAAGAACAATGCAACTCTTTTTAAAGAAGCATGATGTGGGATCTGTAGAAGAACGAAAAAGACAGTGGCACAGAGAGAAAAGGCTGTTTATTCAAAGGAATTGGACACTCTTCCATAACATGTAAGAACATGCTTTGGTTCAAAGTGCAATAAATAAGCGTGTATTGTTTAGTAGAAACTATTTTCAAGACATATTTTTGAAAAGAGCTCCTTTGCATCTTAACCCAAATGTAAGTAGATAATGTCAATATATGCAAAGCTGTTTACAAAGATAACTTCCCAGGTGAGCTGTTGCTGCTGCTGGGAATGAACCAGTGTAAGGCTGTACCAAACAAACCAAACAAACAAAAACACAAAACAAACACAACAAAACAAAACAAACCCCAGACAAAAACCACAAGAGGAACAAAAAAAATCTTATTTCAGGTATCTCTTTAATATAACTCTGCTTATTTGCAAAGGAAGATTACATATCTCCTTTTTTCAAAGAGAATAAACAAGAGTAGGCTACCTCTTTATTCATAAATCCAACTCTGGATTTTGGTCACCTCTGAGCCTAAAAGGAGCTCTCCTTATCTCTCTCTTGACTTCCTCCTGAAGCAATGCTCCCACTGCTTCCCTCACAGTAGAGTTGTTTTCAGACCTGCGTAAATATACTTGTTTACACGTGGCTAGGGATGTGTGAGCACATGCATTGCTTTCTTCATTTTAATTCAAATACAGTAGTGATCATCTCCATTTATGCAAAAAAAGTATCTTCAGTTACTTGGGCCAGCTAATGTTCAATGCTGACCTATGATTGGGCACAAGTGTCCTAACACTTCGGCACAAACTTAAAAAGGCACTTACCCGCACCCTCAAACAGTTTGAATAAGACAGAAATTTAAAAGCTACTCTCTGCCTGAGCCTAGCAGCAACATCTTTTAATATCATGACTTCAGGTCAAAAGGAGTTTGTTATATTATTTAGCTCTCACTTAGTCTTCATCTTTTATTTAGAATTAGTCATTTGCTAAGGTGATGATTTAGCGCGTATGGCTAAAATGAACACTACCTGGGGGACACCTCAACTATCCTGTCCTTGTTTTCCTCAGACTTTTTTCATATACTGCTGTGATGGTTTTGTCTCCATCCTACTCTTAAGTCCATGTATCAGCACAGGAGTCACTGGCCTTTAACTCTGGGCACATGGTCTGACTTCGGGATGTTTCTTTTAGAACGGCTCTGCTGGAGCTGTCTTTACAATGCCATTTAAACATTCATGCCTTCTGAGGAAGGATGACTCTCCATGGAATAGTCTCCCGAGCTGTAGATTGGAGTGGATTGAGACATGGATCATCAAGGGGGAAAAAGTAAATTACTGCTATTAGAGTTGAAACACGCAAACAAAACTATAATAATAATTTAAAAAATGCTGGTAACTAGAGCATCAAAGCTATTACTTGCATAGTTGCCTAAAGCATAGGGTCATTTACTTTTTAGGACCTAGTTTCTTTTTCTATTGTCTTAGCAACGCTCAGTCTTGGTTACAGAATTAAACTGTTTCCTTGCCAGTGTTCTAGGCCTAGCCCTCTATTTTGGTATTGGTTTTGATTCAACATCAAAGGATCTGAAAATATTTGAGTTTTCAGGCAACCTTGTGGATCACTTAACTCAAATATAAACTACCTTCCAAAAAAATATCTCCCTTATAAACACTAAAACTCCTGTAGTGGTGGGGGGTAGGGGAGATGACCAGAAAAATATTTACAACAAATAATTCTTTAGAAATCAATTTTTAAAAATGAATATAAAAATTAGTCTGAACTATTCTGTTAAGAATACCTAAGTTAGGAATGAGAGAGCAGCAGACATAATTTTTTTTATATTCACCTTCACATGTTCAGCTCTCCTCTTTGGCATGTCCACGAAAGCCACTTTCATGAGCTTGTTTCAGACTTTAGTTCCTCTTGTTCTATTGCTCTACAGCTGAGAACTGTGGAAAATGGATTAGAATAAATGGATGAGAATTTCTTTGTGTTTACAAGCAGCGGTTTAGCATTGAAATAAAAAAGAAGCAGATAATTAGCAAGTAATGAAGAAAGACATCGTAATTAGCAAGTTTTTATGCCCTTGAGTCTTGCCGTGATGCACGTATCTCGCATGTGATGCTGTTTTGATTTTCCATTCTCACTTTCATAATCTACCTACAGGTAATACTGTATTTCCTGGGGCACCTTGTGCTTCAGAAGTTTTGTAAAGGAAAGTTCTCCATCCTGTCAGTGATGGGACCACCCAAAATGCTTTTGCTATATCAAGTGGCAAGAGCATTTCTTTACTGGAAGACAAATTCATAGCAATAAGCACCTTTAGTTCTCTGACCACAGCTGATGTTTTTATATTATCTGTCATACTATTCTTTTAGGAAAATCTGACAGAAGATGAGCACAACTTTTATCCTTCAAAGAAGCTTTGTCATTAAATTCTGAGAACTTAAAATAGCTAATAGATTACTATGAGAGTTAATTAAATCCTTCACATTTGGGTATCAGCCTGTTTTTGAAATACAATTTTCCTGATGGAGTTCCTCTGAAATGCACATCTTTTTGACTGTTCTTACCTGAAAGTTCTCATTATACTATTTAATTTTAATTTATTTTTACTTCATATTGTTACTTAAAATATATTTTTCCTCTCTTTCAAAACCTGGCACTGTTGTTGGAGGACAAGCAAGTTCACAGAAAATGGGACAAAGCCAGTCAGACTAAAAGATAGAAATAGTTATTTAGCAGAACGTCTAGCAGTCAATACTGAATCTATAATAAGCATAGCATTAAGTCACTAAAGATTGTTGCATCAGTATAGAAAATTTTGGTGTGTAAACACACCATCATTTAATCCAACTGTCAATGATGAAAAATTAAATTCTTTCCTTATCTGAGAACTGGAGTTGCCCTTAGAATAAAACTGTGATTAAGGCTATCCCTGTATGTCTCTTGCCATGTCAATTATTTACTCTATACTTGCATACATCATTATATGTAAACACAAATAAAGGCTCATTTTTCATTCTGTAAAATGAGAGCATGAATACCTTCTAGTCCCATATGGTACTGAGAATTACGGCTACTTCTCTACTTTAAATACAACTTGAAAATCATGGATTGTAGTAAAGTAAGTGAAATTACTTTTACATACAGTGAAAGTAGCCTATGTAAATGAGGTCTTTAAGTTGCTGTCATCAGGCTTCTACTGATGACGTGTAGGTTTTTTTTATATATATATATATGTGTGTGTGTGTGTGTGTGTGTGTGTGTGTGTGTATGTGTATGTGTATGTATATATAATGTGTCTCTCTATAAATAACAGGATGCACACAGATGACACAAAATAGTCAAAAAAATCCAGCATCATATGCTGATTTCTCAGTGTTTTTACAATGTACTCATTGAGCTTGTTTTCAATAAATTCAGCTACTTTTAGTGAACTGAGACCAGTAATTTACAGTATTTTCATGTGCTGTTGAAAAGCAACCATTAATTTAGTTCCTGTAACTGTTGGATGCTATATTCATCTAGAATGCCCATTATCCAAGCTGCTTTAGTTAATTTTACATAGATAAACTAAATATGCTGTTTCTTCCTTTCCTATTAGCTAAATATACAGGATGTATCTGTCTCTGACTATTTAAAGAAATGAGCAATGCAGGACAAGCTTGTGCAGTCTTGCTTCATTTTATGCACAGTTAATAAACCACACAGTTCTTAAAAGCTGCTAGCTAGTTACTTGTGGAGAGGCCACTCTCAAGACTAGTACAAGAAACTGTTCTTTTCATTTGTTGTGAATGCATTGCTCTGTGTACCATTCAGGACTTGCCAGCTTGTCAGAAGGGAAAAAATTAAAAGTAATTTCTCAATTTTACTTGTTAGATTTTTTTTTTTCCTTTGGCAAACTAATAGTGAAATCCTTCATTTTTAAGGTATCTTGAAATAGGATTTTTTTTAATAAATTCTGAGATTTACAGAAAAATATTTCAACTGAGCAAAATATAAAAGTGCTTGTTCAAAGAATGTCAATACATAACTTTTTTGTTTTCTTTAACAGGAGGAAGTCACGATCTCTTTTTGTCTAATATATCTATAGAAAATTCTTATTTATTCACCATTGTCTAATTCCAAACATGCAACATGGGATGCAACAGCAATGCAGTACTGGATACCACCCACAGTCCCCATATCATCATTGTTAACTGAGTTATTTATGAAAAACAAACAAACAAACAAACAAACAAATGCCCCCTCAAACTCCTCTCTCCACTTTTTTTGTTTTTTTAAATAAATTAAATTTATGATATTCTCCTACCTTTCAAGACTTTGAAATATAATTTCCTTTTGTTTGTCTACAGGACATGTATATGCAGATGACTAGCCTGTAGCTGACATAATGTATTCATTTACTCCAGAGTAATTAAAGATCTGCATATATACACCAGCAGTGCTTTGGAGCATTACAGTAGTAAGCGAAAATCTTCATAAAACAGGAAAAGAGAATCATGATTCTTTAATACCCACGCAGCTTCTTTGAGAATGTCTCTGGAAAGTCCCTTCTGTGAGGACAGGTAATTGTCCATGCCTCAGTTCCTTCAGCATTAAAAATCAAACAATAGTTGCTGCCATGCTACGCTTAGCAGCAAGTTAAAAAGCCCAGATTCTCATTTTCATCTCAACTACTCTATTATATTTTTATTCAATGCCTAAATATCTATTCAGAGTTAGTAAGAGTTTTGCTTCTGATTCAATGAGATATTAGTTGTTTGTAATATAGTTGAACTGAAACCCCCTGTTCTCCCGGACACAACGGCCAGCAGTAATCAGATCCGGTGGTAACAATGATCTTCTGGCTGTGATTGACATGCCTCTCACCACATCCTTTAATGTTTCCAGGTTATAAAATTATTTGGTTTTGAGGGTTCAGTTATGAAATTAAAACAACAGTCTTCCTTTGTGTTTACTTGGTTTAGGCGGAGGGGCTAACTAAGCTAGTTAGACACCCAGATAACTAAGGCTGAGATTTGTTAACATCTTCAGGATTAACAGGGTCAAAAGACTTATGAATACGTAAATATACCTAAATATATAAACACATAAGTATATATAGTTCAAAAGCAATCTAATGATCATTGTGGTACCAATGGAGAGGATGTGCTCCACAAGACCAATTAAATGTACTTAGCTTTAATTTATTAAGGACAATAGAGAACAACCAACTATTGTTTTTTTCAACTAGTTCTAGTTACAACAATTAGGCATGGGGGCAGGGAGGAAAGAAATAAAGGTCTCCAAGGACAGGAAGTGGAGTATACTCAGATCTTACTGGCAAGCAAACATGTCAGAAACTAAGAGTCAACTATAGTAAAAAAAAATCTGAAGCTCTAATTCTTCAATGAATAGGAAATTTTCAGCTATTAAAAACTGATGAAAAACAATGCTAAATTGGAAATGAGCTGATTTATTCCATTGCAGTGCATAAACATAACAGATAAAGGTTTCCACAGACTCATTAACTCATAAATGCACAAACTATTCAGCGAAGAACACAGTAGTCCAGTCAGCAGCTGCAAATGCTTCAGATACATAATACTGGCAAACTACTATTGCTATGTCTTGCAATATGTATTGCAAATCTTAATTTGTATTCTCCATTTATTTTTATTTTAGATTTACAATGTAAATAGCCTACAATATCATTTTCTATTGCACTTTCTCTCCACCACCTCCCATTTAACTTCAAAGGAAAACGAAAACTGTGCTTAAAAGTGGTTTACCACAGCAAAGTATGCAAGTACTTTTCTTTGGTCTCAGCTCACAAAATATTTTGTTTTTTCTTCTTTATTACTTCAAGCCCACCTTGAAGTAATAAAATGCATGTGTTTCTCCCACTTAAGACCAAAAGTATTTAGAATAAATAGTCTGGTAAATTAGAGGTAATGCACAGTAGCTCCACCAATACACGGCAGACCCAAATGTTCAAACTAGATACATGCTTCCACTGTGAGTAGGTTGCAGAGTTAGACCCTGATGCTCCCAGGATATTTTTATTTTTTGTGTGTGTAGTGCACGGTTTGCCTCGCCATGCACTGGAAGTTCAGCTTTTCCAATACGGATTTACCAGTTATGAAGAGAAGCATCTGTGTACTGCGTACACGGTACCATACATTGAACTAATGCCATCCGTAAGATCACGATTTCTTGGACATGATTTTATAAACTATTTCCATCTGGGAGTTCTCACAAGACACATTCTAGCTCAGCCTATGCCAAACAGTGTTGCACGCATGCAAATCAAAATCTATCAAATTATGTCAATGCAGGGACAAACTCCAGCACCGATTCCTGACTCCTATTTCATTAATTAGGACACATCCCTTATGCACTCTAAAATCTGAGCATAATTTAAGAGGGTAAAACTTATCCGCACAAATTGCTATATGTATCATGCCATTCATGGAAAAAATAAGGAAATAAAATCAGTTGTCTCTGGGCCATGTTCCCGGCACTTCTGGTGTTGGCCTCAGGATAAACAAAACTCTGACTTGGTCAGTGGTATCTTTTGCTTCACGGTGCACTGGTTTCATTGCTTTCATGTTAACTAATCATTAATTAATGAAGAACAAGTAAATCTACAACCATTAGAGAGCGCCTAAAAAAACAAATTAAATCAAATCTAAAAATCTTCTTGAAGTCTTATTACACTGGTAAGAAAAGGCTTATTTGCTCTGTTAAATCTGAAATACCATAACTGTGAAACTCTCGTTTCACTCTGACATTTAGTTTTCCAGCCAAAACCAAGAAATCTACAATTTGTGAAAGAGAAATGAAAGTATTTTTCAGATCTTTTGCTTTCTTTATTCTCACTGAAATTCACAGCCCTGAAAGAATTCAGTTCCACCCAACAGCCTGCTATTTCTTCTAATCATTTCACAAATTTCCTTAATCTGGAATATCATAAACAGGAAATGCCTTGCCACTCTCTGCTAAATGTATTTTGGTATCTGGAGGCAATGATGTTGTCAGATAATACATCAGTGCAGATGGCAGTTGGTGTTCAATGCAAACCACAGGTCAATGTGCTGCACTGTTAGTAGCCATAATAAATTATTAAGAGGAACTACCTATGACACTTTCAGGATGTATGTTAGCCCTACATGGAACGTTTTTTTCACAATTCATAAATATCTTCTTAATTACATGCAAAGTGACACAATCATGTGCAATAATCTCTAGCTGTTCAGGATTTAACTAGAAATTACTGAAGGAACAGAAAAGAAAAGCCTTTCTGTTTTTTGCCACTTTAACCTTTCAGGCTGAAATGCTTTACTTAGGCAATTCATTTTAACTGCTAAAATGAGTTCTTGACCTATGTGTGAAATGTACAACCTATCTCTTAATTTCTGCATGAAAACTAATTAAATGTAAATTTATAAGAAAAATTCTGGTAATTCATATAAAAATTTTGTGTATGAGTTCTTCCAAGGCTGCCATTCCATTTCTTTTAGAATCAGAATCGGTTTTTAGTACCAGCAAAAGATATTCTGAGGTCTTACATTGTAAAACATGTTGTTATGATAAAATAATTGCTTTCTTTGAGCAATAGCAAACACTCAGTAGGTTCCTAGACTCTAAATAGCTCAGTTTTACCATTAAAGCAATGCAAAACATCTGCCGTTCACCTAAATGGAAGGGCTTTCCAGATATGTATGCTTGTGCAGTCTATACAGCATCTGGTCTGTACGATCCCATATGTGTACTGTAATCCAGTCTGGGTGGATTACCTTTGATGTGAGGGACATCCTGAATCTGGCTGACTCAATGACAACCCTGTAACCTCTTCAGTAGATTTTAGCATCTGCTAAACATTGACTAAATGTTTTTTGTAACCATTCTTAATGGATAGGGAAGTTTCATCAGTTTGGATTAGTTAAAAAAACTTTTGTTGTACTACTTAAGTGGTTGTTCATTATTACAGACGTTTGTACTTCAGTTATATTCTGACATACAGCCTCTCCTCACAGGGCAAGTAATCCACTTCCAACCAGCCTGGTGACCATCCTTTAGGTTTGCCCAGCCTGATGACCTCTTTCTTGCTTTGGGTGAGGAACTGTATGCAGTAGTCTGTATGTGGCCTGAAAAATGGAAGACTAAGGGGGATATTCAGCCTCCTGGCTACAATCACTTCAGGTCGCTCTGCTCACATCTGTTTAAACATCTATCAATGCCAGAGTTCTCTGATTTTCCCAGAGACCAAAGGAAGGAAAGTCATTCTGTCACACGAGCACATTCCAGCTTGCCAGATACTGTCCTTTTTTCCTCTATTAGAAGATAGGTGCAAAAGCTACCTTCTCCCTTCATCAGACACTTTTCCCAATCTCCACAACTCTTCAATTACCATTGAGCAAAATATGAATATAAAATATCCCAGATGTTGCAGAACAACAAAACTCCCATGAAATCATGTCTGGCTGGCAGATGGGTGGCTCCATATCCTACAGCAGGGAATCTCTGCTCTCTATCACCCAACACTTCCTTCCGGAGCTCACGCTCACAGAGTACTTTGGCAACTCTAATCAGCATGTCAAAATTTCCAAGTGCATATACATATACATATACATATAACTTTTTTAGAAAAGCCTTAAGCCATGGCTTATACGTGTTGTTCTTGAAAATTAGTTTTGAAATCATGTTGATCTACATTGACCATGAGAAAACAAGTTAGATCAAAGCTAGGAGCCCTTCCTAAATTCAGCTCTGTGTGTGCAAGACTCTTCTTACACTTGAGTAAAATAGAAAGCAATTGCTTCACAGAAATGACACTTACAATTTTTGTTGAAAAGTTTTAACTGATTTTCACTTCAGTGACTTCACAGTAAAAAAGGAAAAATCTCCTATCCCTGCTCTTTGCCAATGCCTAAGTGCTGTGACTAACTAATATTTCTCCATGTGTTTCAGTTTCAAGTCATATTGAGCCCACAATGACTAGCTTTTCAGATTTCTCTCTTGTCAGATTACTGATACCTTTCACTAAAAAACCTGTCAGACTCAGAACTTCAGTGTACCACAAAGTTTTGCTTTATATTCTCCACAACTGGTGTTGAACAGCTTGACTTTAAAGGTCTGTAGAATCATCTGGAATTATCTTTTGGTGAACATGGTATCAATCAAATACAAACACTTAATCTGCATAGGTTGTCCTGGTAAAATCTGTGACACAATTCATTAAAGGAACTTATCCACAGATAGTGATATAGAATGAAAGATATCTATTTGATTGTGTGCATTGTACTCATTCACATTTTGCAAAAGTATAATCTAAAGTAAATGTTGGCTATTAACTACTTGGTTTTATTTAAATTTTTCCCTCTTTCCCTCTTTTTCCCTAATTGTTTTAAAATCTTTCCATAACTATAAAATCTCTTAACAAACACAAATCTGTTTTCCCCACTTAATCAATATATATTCTAATGCAAAATAAACTTTTCTAAATTTCTAGGGTTCTTCTTTATTTATATTGTAGGGTTTTCAAAATACCAGTTTCATTTATTGCTCTGTCTCAAAAATAGCATGACGTATATATTTAAATTAGAAGCAAAGTGAATGTTCCTAAGAGAAACTAATCTTCTTGGCTCCATAACAAAGCAATCACACTAGGAAACAAAATAAGAAAAAGAAGGGGGAAAAAACCCAAACAAAACAAAATATACAAAAAAAAAAAAAACCTTCACTAATTTCAGAACATTGATGATAAAGCATTTATTACATTTCTTCTTGGTGACTGTGTTTCAAAAATATTAAAACCATATATAACCAAGAAGTCGACAGATTAAGAAGTATTCTGTAAACCATCAACCCTCTGATACTTACAATTTTCCTTCTTCTTAGCCTTCTCAAGACACCTAGAGATTTATCATCTGGAACATCTTGTAATCAATATATAGTGAGTTAAAATATTTTTTCCAGATTAATATTGTTCCTATAACTCATGGGATTTCTAGAGGTAGCCATAGTTCTAACGTCACACTATAATACATAACTGCAGAGTTTATATGGTCCAGTTTCTTATTATGTTTCTTCATTTCATATTCTATTTAATGCTTGACCTTCAGGTTGAAAATATAGTTTTAAGACTTTTTACACTTTTACAGATATCACTGTCGCAAAATAAGAGAAAGGTTCAGAAAGGAAATATGTTTAAGTATTATCTAAAAGATTCTATATTTCATTAAACAGTTTATCATCTAAATAGCTAAATTTCACAAGCTAAGTAATGGACTTCCAGTTTTAAAACTTTGCCATTCATCTTCATAACTGTCACAGCTACTGCTAATTATTTGTTGCACACACAAGTTTATCCAGATGCTTCTATGCATTCTAAATTGATTGTGGATACAGCATAAACAGCATGCTTCTTAGGAATTTCCCTGGAAATCATTATTACTTCTTTGCATCTCACCACTTTATTATGCTGAAACTATAAATCTGGCCAAGATTTGCCCTTAGTTTAATTTTCCTCAGATCTGAAGTACAGATTTGAAAAGGATAATAACAGAAAAACTACAGATCTTCCAGAACTACATGGAATAAGGCTGAGCCTTGCCTTCAATGATTTCAGTCTTTCGTGACTCACAGAGACAACAGACTCGCACAATGACTACAGCTAGTGACTGATCGAAGTCTCAAACACATTGTGTTCTCCAACAGACATAAGCATGTTCTGTGTTCCTACGTGCTCTAAGGATAAGGAAAATAGGGACTGCTCATGTAGGTTAATGCTAGAATTTGCAGAGTTTCTTAGCTCTCGCACATTGCATTAACCCTAACAGCATATTCCCTTCTTTACTTTTCCTGCTCGTTATTGTAGCGTTCAACTTGAAAATATGGAGTGTTTGGGTTTGTTTGCATACACTCTAAGCCTCTAAATTTTGTCAATGGGCTTTGGATTGCATCTTTTTCTCCCAGTTCCAACTAACTTTGGTGTCTTACACAGTACCATGATTTTCTAAAATATCTCTGTTCAATCAGCAAAAGAAAGATACGATGTCAGAAAAAGAGTGCATTTTTAACTGAAGGGGTTTTGTTCTCTAGTCCACGAAATGGGCTTAAACAAATAAATAGAAAGCAGAACTTGTGCTGAAGAGCCTTTTCAATTTGCTTCAGTTTAACTAAAGTGGCAGATGGCAGCTATCTCTGTTCTTCTCCCAGTCCTGCTCTCTGTATGGCTTCTGTCTGCTGTTCAAAGGAACTCCACACTCTATACAAATTTCAGAAAAAGGAATATTAAGGTGGTAGCTGAAAGAAGTGCTTTCATGAAAACCAGGAAGCTGCTTTGCGGAGAAAAAACAAGCTCGTTGTTGACGGAACAGGACGGGGCAGGGGGCAGAGCAGTGCGGGTTTGAGTGGCAACAGAATGCACCAGAATTTGAGTATCACCCTAAAGCACTTACTAATATTTGACTAAGCCTAAATTACAATAATACTTATATAAAAATGCATGCAAATGTTTCTGAGTCTTTTATTACATTAAGAACAATTTCTCACCTCATACGGTATTTTGTTGAACAGGAAATTCAGTTTGTGCATTTCCCAGGACCAACTGTATATTAATATTTTGTGAGTGCTCATTTTATTTAAAAAAAAAAATCAGTTCCATGTTATTCTTTAGTTCACTTTAATTAGCATAATAAATCCAAATCAATGGCATTCTGGTGTGAATATCTACTGGCTTGAAATACTAACTTCTCAGAATTTAAGTAAAAACAGATAATTTTCTAACTACAATTTATTTCAATTTTTAAAGAACATTGTGCATAGATAATTACATACATTTTCAATAGGTAACTTCTACATTTTAATTTCTACCAAATTTATCCACTGTAAAATAATTAAAGAGTCTATCTCCTACTGCCACTTCACTTACTAACAGTTTGCTTCTGGCATATCTCAAGTTTGAATATCATTCAGATTCCACTGTGCTGGGTGCTGTGCATATGCAATAATAAGACATCCTGAACTACCAGACTTCCACTAAACACTGGAAATAGCTAAGACAAGAATGGTATTTTATTGTTTTTAGATTACAAAATGAAATAGCTAAATACTTATGCAAAATGAATTTGCAAAAGGTTATGGTTTCTAATTATTTTGAATTTTTCTAATTTAGAAACAATAATGCTTCAAAGGTGGTTTTTTCCCTTCCATGTTCCTTTTTACTTAAAAAAAATTAAATTGGAAAACAGAATCAAAACACTTACTTACTCTCTTCCTTCTTCCTCACTGAAAATTAAAAGGAAAAGTTCAATGCTCAAAGAGAAATGAAAGACA
Source organism: Cnemophilus loriae (assembly GCA_013397755.1). Taxonomy (NCBI): domain Eukaryota; kingdom Metazoa; phylum Chordata; class Aves; order Passeriformes; family Corvidae; genus Cnemophilus; species Cnemophilus loriae. Next base: position 530,951 of record VZTF01005908.1, read on the forward strand.
AGATAAGAATGAGAAGTGGAAGGTAAAAGTGGGATTTGAAAGGAATGTCTTTAATCAATTTTCCAGAAGAAAGGGAGTTAAAAGCATGGAAAGAACATTTAAAATCTTCAGTTTGACTTTGGTCGCTTTTTTTCACACATCTAGCTTCTTCTCTCTAAGATAAACAACCATGAGAAACAGGGAATCAGCAGAAAGACAAGCCCTGGAATCCCAAAAAGAAGTTACGATTTTGAAAATAAGTACATATCTCTGCTTCAAAAACATTTTTGTCTTTTACCATTTAAAGCAAAATGATTTCAAGGTCAAAGTGTTGACTGGAATATTTTAGCGGGATTTAGCATTCTCACTAAATTTGTAAAGCTACACTCCTCCAATACAATTTATCTTTGCAGCTGATCAGGAGATATGTACCTGAAGGAACACATAGAACTGCTTTACCACCCATCAATTGGATGAGTTAGAGAAAAAAAACAACAACAAAGCCAAACAAAACAGGTTTATATGTCCCTTTTTGTGTTTTTCTCCACATGAAATGTCCTAATCACATGAAGAGAGGGATCAAATGAACAAATTCTGAAATATCAAAGTGTTTTTTTTTTTTTAAGTTGTTTAAGGAAGACAAGCATGTGCTACCAATATTTTTGTCTGTAGTTTTATCCATAAAGAAAATTCACCATTTATTTTGCCCAAGCAATCAGATGAATCTAAAGTTTTACGAGGTTTTTTTTTCTATTAGGTAAACAAAATATTTTTGTGAAATATTATATAAATAATACTTTCCTTCCTCTAAATGTCAACAAATTAAAACAACCACTGTTGCTTAGAATCCCAAATCTCATTTTTGCTAGCACTCTAGTCTCTTGTGGCTAAAGCAGTGTATTGCAAGATAAGGACCTATATTCACAGATTCACTGAATATTCTGAGTTGGAAGGAATCCACAAGGATCAGCGAGTTCAACTCTCAAGTAAATGTGTATGGGGGATTGGTTGGGGATTGAACCCATGACCTTGGTGTTATCAGTACCATGCTCTATTCTGTCTGTGGATCTTTCTTGATGCCTTCCATAGGCAGGTAATTTTCCTAGTTTGTCATATATTTAACTCCAGCAAATATTGGCACAGTGCTCCATCTGAATTTCTGTCTCAAGGAAACCCCTTCTAACAACAAAATTTACTTCCACCTCTGGAAGCTGCTCTGTGTTTTGAATGCTGGATCCTATTTTTTCAGTTATCTATTCCACGAACCAATGTATTTACTTCTCACATCTATCCTGGATATATAGCAAAAGTAATGTCCATAAGCTTCAGAAACACTTTCACTTTCCCTGGGAGCAAACATCCAGTTGCCCATATTTCAGGGTAGGCTTCTGAAGTACAGCAGGGATTAAAAGCTTTTTCTTTCTCAAAGGAGAAACTTTTGCTTTTCACTTCCATCTGCACTAGCTTACACTCCTACAGCTTACTTAAAACAAGCGCTGGTGATAATTTGATCACAAGATAAACTGATTCACCTCATTAAAATGGAAAAAAAAAAAAAAAAACAACCCTAACTTTGCAGAAAAGAAAAAACAAAACAAAACAAAACAAAACAAAAAACAGAAACCAACAAGGGCTGCATGGAGGGCTTAGCCAGGTTAAACATACAGAATGTTAAAGCCAGTACCAGGCAGGAGTAAATAATTCAGCTTATAGCAGGAACAAGTACAGGAAGGAAGCAAACAAAAGATGAATAAAATGAACTGATAAAAAGGTAATTTTTTTCATTTCTTTTTTCTTTTTCTGTTACTGCTAACCAGTAATTTGGCACAAATGTAAAGACAAATCAAAACAAATTAAACTGAGCAGGTGTTGTCAACTCATATTTAACTTTGAAGTCTGTTGCTTCTACAATAGATTTAAGAAGGGATTGTATGTTCTTTTCCCAACTATACAGGCTATTCTAAGAAAAGATATTGCCTCTACATACATGTCACATATTTTCTCAGTACAACTGACTGCTTGATTTGCCGACTATGACTCCTAAGGCTGCCTGTAATATGCCAATGTATAGATAAGACAATACAATTGTTAATTTTTGTTGATAGTGTCAGTTTCAGTTGAAGGCAGTAAGACAGTAGCAGCTATGTTCTCCTTAGCAGAGACAAAGCCTCTGTCAGAGACAGATCCTCTGTCACAGGGTTAGGATCTGTGACAGTTTGCAGAGGCTAACCAGTACTGCTTAGGTCTTCTATGAAAAGTTGCATCTTGTGTTACAGTGCGCTAGAAAGCTCCATGCTGATTGCCAGTTGCTAAAGCTTCTCTAAGGAAGCTTCAATCCTATCTGAAGTGTAAGAGAGGAGATCTGGAGATGACTACGAAAAAACAGGTGTAAAATGGTTGAAGATGCAACTGAGGCATGGGATACTTTATAAATGGGGAATTAGCTAGGAATCTACAGTTAAAATGAGTGCCTCAAATAATTGCAGAAGTCTTGGCTAACTGACAAGACCCAGCAATTCAGCTCCTTACAGGGAAAATGTTAATACTTTTCTATGGTAGTATGTGACCAAAACCGGGTCTTGGTGTCAGGCAAAAGAAACTGATGGCTCTGATCTCTTTGTCAGGAAGCCTCACTGAAGGGAAATAGTGACAGCCTCAATCACCCCTAAACTGAACTATTTTAACCAACTATTCCACTTACCTCTATTGCCAAATTCATTTGACATATAGTCTGTTCAGGAAAGGTCACAGAGAAGACTGTGCCAGTAATGAATCCCACTGCTTTCCAATTACATCATAAGGCCAAAAAGGTTCCTAGGTCCTGACTACAGGAATGCAAAAGGTCACTCTTTGGAAAAGCATGTTTGAGAATCACAGAATTGTTACGGTTGGAAGAGACCTCTAGAGATCATCTATATATTTTATAAATTATTTCCCAAAGCCTCACAAACTCAGGAGAAGAGCAGGAAACCTCAAGCTTTGTTGATCTAGGACAACAGATAAAAAGTCTTCTATGACCCAGAGAGAGTGAAAGAAACAGAGTTTTCAGATTCTGCATACTTTTTTTCGCATGTGGAAAAAGTGCTGCTCCTTTTGATTTGGTCCATTTTATCCATGCTATTTCAAAACTGCAAAATTCATTGGTATGGTCTTAAAATTGCATTACTGAGCAACTGCTTAGTTAAGCAAAAGATACATGCTGGGGCCAGTGTTAAACAGAAACTGAACCCATCAAGATTATGAGATAGTTTGGGTGACAGCTATAGTCTTTCTGCTTGCCAAAGTAATTGTTTGCTCTTGTACATCTATTACACATTTGCCAAACCTATTTTAAAAATACCAAATATTTGAATTTTCACTGCTTTCCCTGAGAGACCATTCCACAGTCTAATAAATTTAGCTGTCAAGAAGTAAAAGACTAATTCTGAGTATTTTCAGTTTCTTATGCACAGTTCCGCCTACATTCATTCTCAAGCCTAAATTAGCTATTTTTTTATCCTGAAAATTTGCTTTAGAGTTTTGCTATTCTAGCATTGCAAGTTTTAAATGATACATGACTAACCTACATCAGGGACCAACTGGAAGTACTAAAGTTGGAACTACTGACTGTTTCTAAATATTGTATAATCTTGAGAGAATGAGAGGAAACGCATTTTCTTTCAAAGGCCTCTGCAGAGAGAGCCCTCTTAGCATGTGTCAGATTACATCTCTGACATCCCTCTGGGTGAGCCTCAACACTGTTTAACTTCCTTCCAGAACAGTATGTAGCTTGATGTAAATGTTTACTTTTTCTCTCTTTTTTTAAATCAAATTGTATCTAGTTTTTTCCACAAATTTCACTATAGTGTTTTTTCCTAGTTTATTATATTTAATATATGTTGACAGTGCTTTGAAAATGAAGTCTAGTCAACTGGAATGAATTGCTATTTCATATTTTATTTCTCTCAATTTGAAAATAATAGCCAAAAAATTGTACATATATTCAATATGATCTTCCAGTCATCCTTCAGTCAGAACAATATACAGAATAATTTTTCTTTTTTGTGTTTGTTGTATTTTAAATAACTTTGGTCATTCACTTTGTGCTTGACTGTTTTGCCTTTTATTATTTGGCACCATTACTGCCTACTCATAATCTGGCATAATGACTTGAGACTTCACTGGTTAAATGGATTCTTTTCTTTTAGTACACATATTGGAAAAGTAAACAAATTATTCTGTCATATGATCCTTTCAACAATTTAGAAAAAGATCATCAGAAAGTAAAAAGATTGATTTATGCTAATTTCTTTTTTGCCTTAATGGTTACAATCAGATTACAATCTGAAAAGATAATAAAAATAGAAAGCTACCTGAAACATAGTGCAGACATAGTGCTGTGTCACTCCCAGCTCTTTGGAGCCTTAGTGGTATGAGAAGGTTCCAATTTCTGATTTGATAGCAGCTAATAAATTAATACATTTCAGCTGGTCAGCTTGATCCAATTTTAGAAATTAGGGTTTGTTATGAAGTCCAGTTTTGGGTTATCCAGAAGGAGCTGATTCAACTTCAGAGGATACAAGGAGGTTCTATCAACTGATTAGCAGCTGCCTCTGGTCATCATTGGTTCAAATCTTGAAAGGTTCACCATTAAAGTGCTCCTTGGTTAAAAACAATTATATCCTTTCTGTGGGTAGTGAGATATCTATTCTCATACTTTAGTTAAGCAAATTAAAGTTATTAAATGCATTTTTAAATACTCAAAATATTAATATTACATTAATACTTTCAAGTATTTTTGTCTTGTTCTAAATGCAGAGAATATTGTCTTATCACTTTACTGTGCCTGAAATGAACTTGTTCCTTCACAAATCTGTGAGTTTGAACCTATATTTCAGTATTTAGTTTAACTAGAGGGAACTTAATATGTTTCTATAAAATAGGTGTAAAATAGGATATCCCACTACCCTGTGAAAAATAGTAATTTAAACTCTTGCCAGTAACTGATGTTAAGGTTAACCACCTCCTCAGGAATTGCATTAAGCTTGAGGTTGATTGATATACCAAACCCAATTTGAGTAAAGTAATTTAACAGGCAGCAGATGATATTCACAGATGGGATTTCCCACTTGTGTCACTTCGGGGATAGAGCTGGCATCACGAAAAAAATAAATCATACCATTTTTTAGCTACTTACTATAGGAACTTCCCTAAAGAACACTGAAAATGACAAGATTTTTGTTTCAACACATTTAATCAATGCTTTTTGAGATAGAGGCAACCTTTCTGAAGAAATCAGAATTTAATCCAAGTTAATTTATGCCTTTTTTTTGGATAGTAATATGTCCAAACTACAGACAAGCATTGAAAACATATTGATTTAGTTGCTTTCTTTGATTACTTTTTTCGATCAACCTGTTCACCCTTGTCGCACACTAATGAGCATCTGTTCTATTTAAACTCTTAGTAGATCATCTATAAGCAAAATTAAGAACTAAAATTACATAGTTTAGATGTAACAATAGAGAAAATGTGTTCAAAATACAAAGCCACATTTTATTCTAAGTGTATAAGTTAGTATACAGAAAAATTGACTTTCAGTGTTCTTGTTATGTAACATTGTGAATGGAAATATGAACTGGGAATTTGCATTATGAAACCCAAAATACAATTGTCATAAATATTTATCGTTCTTTTTTAAAGGAACACAATTGCTTATATGAGTAGCAACAGAAGATCAGGGTCCCAGTGTTCACAGTATTCAATAAATACAGGAGAAAATACACAGCATAGCCCCATTCCCCAAAAGCCAGAGTAAGAGCACATCTCATAACTTCATAATTTTAAGTATTTACAGTTTTATCAACAACACTGTTTGTCTGGTTTTGTTTTTAAAACCACGCATGTAAGACAAGGACATTGAATATAACATTATAATATATCCTAACAAAAAGAAGCACATAAGCCCCTTCTTGCCTGACAGCTGAAACCTACATGTACCCAAAAACTTACAATCTAGGACCTGTTTGCACTGAAGATTCTGCATCCCTCAGGCTTCCTATAAAAATGTTCCAGAGAACATGATTAAGATTTACCTATAAGATAATCTACAGGTTTTTTCAGCAACAGTTGGTTTGGTTTTGTTTTTTAAGTCATTAACACACCCCAATTTACAAGGGTAATACTGAAAGAAGGTACCAAACAGGTGAAAACTACCTTACCACTGTCAGCCATCTATGGGCAGAAGCAAGTCATTCATTAATTCTTGGCAACTGCTCTTTTGTTCATATTCCAGATAAGGTTACACTACTGCACCTGATTTGACTTTAAAATCCTGCTGCAGAGTTGTATTTTTCGTCTGTCTGAAGTAGACTGACATACCGAGACTGAGTTGCATTAGAAGTTATGCAATTGATCTTTAAGCATCTGAAAAACTTTACCATACCACCCTATGAACTCTAGAGTTTACTTTTCCACACCTTTCACTGCTTTGTACAGCAGGACAAGTCTGAATTTTTCAGTGACAGAATATATGGAGTTTGATTTGCAACTGAATTTCCTGGTTTTATGACAAATGAGCTTTCACTGAAATCAATGAGATCCAATTGCAACTCAAAATTGCTCTTTGCTGGCACAGTGCCATTTGGAATGGGGAGGTATAGACAGTAGATGACCTGTTTCTAGCTACACTCACCTCTGAGAGGAAGCAATATGGGTGAATCGAGTACCCCCAGCACACGTAATTTGGAACTTGAACTGAAAATGGAGTGTGTTATGTTTTACACACTTGACTGTAAACTGCATCTGCTCAGGTACAAGTGCAATTCTGCTTAGCACAGAAGGTAGGCTTTTGGGGAAGAGAAAATTGTGTTAGACCCAACTCAGCTAAATCCATGCACATATTTGAGCTACTATCCTAGCTGTTATAACTAACTCCTTAGAACTCAAATTAAATCTCTCTCAGTCTGACTCTCTTGTACAGAGCCAAGAGACTTCTTTTATAAAACTACAATTTACAGATTATCCTTCTTTTCAATGACCAAAGCAGAAATCTACCAAGCTAAATTTTGGTGTGTGGAGTGTGTAATTGGAAGAAAACATCTATAAACATTAATTTTATCACATTGAACATTACTGTGTTTCAGGTAAAAAATGGAGGGAAAATAAAAAAGAATTAAGTACAAAAGAAAAAGGGATGAAAGTGATAATTAAACACAACAGAATGAGAATGAATTAGCAAATGCTCTCAGTGTACTGTCTTCATAGCAAGAAGAGAAGACATGTTCATTTGAGTGAGGGGTTCATTTTGCAGCTCAAATGATGTTAGGGATATTCAGTAACCTTTTAGTGCAATGGCGTTGAAACTGGCACCAGTAATAGACAGTACCACACTGTGCCATTGCAGCTGGGTAGGAATCCAAGTGCTAGCTTTTTGAAAATCTAACAAAGATTCTTTTGGAGCCTTTACATTTCAATGTAACTGAATTAAAGTACTGACACATTCCAGTTTATCTGTCATCCTTTCTGCCAATGCAGAAGGTTTAAGAGTAATGGATATTGCATTTTCCCTGGGTAGTTGCTTAGAAAACATTAACATTTTCACTAATTTTGGGTTTTAATAACTACTATATCAACCAAATATGCTACAATAAAGAACTGCTTTAAAAAAAGAAAAAAACAAAATCCACTGTGAAATTCTGTGTGTATTATACTTATAAAGAAACAATGATGTTAGAAAATTTCCCTTCTCCTTAGCTATATCATAAAGAATTTATTACAAACAATCAAAAAATTGTTCTTCTGATCATTTTTCCCAAGATAGGGGAAAAAAATCAAAAATATCATTTTATAAATAAATTGTGGAAAAAATACACATTAAGGACAAGATTGCAACACCCTTACTCATTCTGAATAGTAATGTTGACCGTAACTTGTTTCACTGTAGCCAAAGGTATTGCCTACAAAAAGAAAGCAGTTTTTATATGAGGAAGAAAAATCTAGATCTCGGAAAGTAATAAGATTATGTGATTGAAAAATATACACAGATAATTATCATAGTGACATTTACTGTTTTCTACAAGCTGAATCATGAAAAGCTCCTTCTGTAGACAACCAAGAAATATTGTGACCAAACGAGATATTTAGAGAAAAGAATATACATCATATACTCACCAAAGACAACAAATACACACACTATTTTGCTTTGTTGCATCACAAAAGGAGCGCACAAGTATAACTGCTGCAGGGCTGGAACCCAAAATGTAGACACATGCACTTACTATTTTAGTCACAGCAGCATCCTCATGATAACTCTTACACACCAACCTGTCCTCATTTTTTAAATGATGACATCATCACTTATCAGCTCTCAAATATTATGTTCCCATTACTGCTATACTCTCTTGTACCACTAATTGGATTTAACATGATTCTCTTTAAAATGATTTCTCTTCACTCAAAAGCCAAAATCGTTTTCTGTCACAGGCCTGTGCTTCTAAGGTTTGTAGCTTTGCAAATTTCTGAACTTAGAGGGACCTAATCATCTTTTCAAGCAATTTCAAGTGCAATTACAATACTACCTAAATATTTTAAATTGATTCACTGCAAATTGAACCTGTTCCAGCAACACCTCAGTTTACAAAAAGCAGATAACAGTTGCAAAAATACCTAAATCCTATGCAAATTCTTTGTGTGGTCCAAATATAAAAGCAAGATCTTTTTTCCTTGAGATCTATGACTGTGATTTTTCAAGTCTATCAGACTTTCCTAGAGCCCATCTTTGTCAGGAATTTGACCAAAGTTTTCTTTGGAGGACACCTTTTCTAAATGACAGTTAGGTAGCTGGCCACCTATTCTATCTGCCTGTTTTATTCTGGAACCTTTTCAGTTGTGCTTCCCTAGCAAACTAGAGAAAATCCTTATGGTGGGCCAGAATTTTCAAGAAATTTATTCTTCAAGGGAATACATCTCTGATCTTACTGTAAAACCAAGTAGAACAAGATGCTTCATGAAAATGCAGAATCCATCCAATTGGACAGATGAGATCCCGTGTAGAAAACAGTTTTGCTTACAATATCTTTCCAGTCTTGCTCTCTCCATCTAGCAAATTTCAGTGGGGGTTTTTTGGTTGCAAAAAAACATACACAATCTTCATTAGAGGTCTTCATCTCTAGGAAAAGCCTCTTGGCCACTGTCTTGAGTTTGGGAATTCATGGCAATTCATCTGTTCCTGCCTTAGGGATTACCCCTATGTGTTTTCTTTCACTCTCTGCCATAAGACTGTATAGTGAGAGTTCCCCACCCAAGCCTACCCTGAGCTGTTGAGTGGCATTTTGGGATGGTGCTCCCTGGCATACTACCTTGGAATTTACGTTGGCACAATGTGCTCCACCTGGACAAGGTAAACAAGCACACTGGCTTTTCTAGACACCCACAGAAATTTCTTGGACACAGCATGAAACACATATCCCGATTCTGGATTTTTTTTTTTTTTTNGAGGAAGGCAGTGCCAGATTGTCTTTAATTTTATCTGGCCTTCATTTCAATATCTAGGGTTTTTCGCCCATTTCATATTTCCCCAGGCATTTTCCCTGAATCACTAATTCACTTTGGTTCAGCAGAACTTGCTTCCATTTTGTTAAAAGCACTCCCATCAAGGACAATTTTGCTATCCCTTCTGTGAGCTAAATTGCCATTAAAAAATCACAAAACATAAACTGTTTCCATTCAGAAAAGAAACTGATGAATCAGTCACTTATTTGGTGTAATTTTCTTTTTTTCTTTTAAGGAGTGTACACAGTAATCCTCCCTAGAGTTACAAAGTTGGAACTATTAGCGTTTCACATAAATGCTCACTTTCTTCAGCTTTTACTCAATGACAGATACATAATCACAGAGGTTATGTCATGCTTTGTTACTTCCTTCTTTTTGCTCTTAGGGATTTTCTCTCTCAAGGTGTAATTCAGTGGCAGATACGAGCCAGTTGTTGCTACTGGAGGTGGCTGTGCACACCAAGCCCTTCTCCTCATGTTCTGCCTCTACACCCAGCTCTGCAGGTCACATTCCTCTTCTACCATGTCTCTGGCTCTTCCTGGAAATGCCCTTTTGATTGATTTCAGCCTCTGAAAGACCTGAAAACTACACTTTATCATGTTAATTTTCTGTTAATTAATCAAACAATCCGTTCAGCATGTCTGAAAAGTGCTAGAGTGGATGCAGAGGGGGACCACCGGGATGGGCATAGGAGGAGCAGAACCATCTCACCGCTTGGGCAGCAGTTGGGTATTGCATTACCCATTTCGTTGATCTGCATCTACACATGCAGCATCTCACTAGAACAAGATTTGCAATCTCTACACCTACTTTATTTACATTTCTGTCAGATAACCTCACATTTGTGTCCATTTTGGATGCTGACATGCAGGTATGTTTGGGAGGTAATTATAAGGGATTCTAAAAGGCTCTTAGTATTAAAATTACCCTTTTAAATGAAGGGTAAAGGCTTCACTCACACGCCTCATTCAGTGCAGATTAATATAGCCAAAATTTGCTATGCTCTGACTGATGAGGCCAATAGTAGGCATATGCTACACATTTTTGTTGATAACAGCCCACCAACAACAAAAACGGGGACTAAAATAATTAAAATAGTAACTCCTAAAAAATATGGAAAGATATACGAATGCTAAAAAATGGATAACAGCACAAATACAAAATGGTATTTGTGGCAATATAAAGGACGATTTGCAGAATTCTCTACTTGACCATAATATGAGATATAGTGCCTTGCCCACTTACTTCCACTGGGAATATTTTATCTCTAACCATGTTTTACAACCTATTCTGGATTTGGATGTGGTCCCTCGTCTTTTATTCATTTTTGGACCATATTACTCCCTCCTTGCTGTTGTTATTTTCTTTGAATGGTATTGTTTTTCTTCTTCTGCCAGCTTTAGCTCTTGCTTGATGCTAAAATTTCGCTGTTTGCTTCTTTCTTTTTAGCAATAAAATGCGGCATTTAGTTAATGTATTTGTGCCAGGCACAGGTGGAGAAAGGTAGCTGCAGGCTGCTTTTTTGTTCCCTGAACTCCTGACAAACTGAGGGCTCATCTGCATGCTTTTGAGCTGTCTGCTGTTATGCCATTATGTATAAAACACAAAAAGAATTTTGGCACACTCATCCATTGCTTATACTGCGTCTGGTTCTTTTAGTGTTTTTACTGATTTACCTTGTCATGAACAGGATAACACCATAAAAATAAAGTAGATCTCAATAACCAGAAAGCCAGCATTTGCCTTGGGGTTTTGTTGTTGTTGTTTAACACTCTGTATTTTGTTTTCCTTCTTTTCTACTTATTTAGAACAGAAAGAATAGCTGGACTTGCTACTAGCACTGCTCACTTCTCATTTAATAGGGGTATCTTTCATTACATAAATTTAGCAACTGAGGCACTGTGTTAGGACTACAGTCAAACATAGCAGGAATACAAGTTCCCTACTCACAGAGTAAAACAGGCAGTAACTTACAATTACTCCTGTCCTGATAGATATATACTTCTCTTAAGCGGATATTCAAGCAGATTTGAACAACTGCACTCTTAACTGGGCGCTTCCCTCAAAGTTAGCTGGGTCAGTCTGTATTTACCATTGCTAGAGACAAAATGTGTCTTTGCCTGCTCCTTTGCTAATCAAAGTAGAAATCTTTTCTTACAATTATGTGTCCAGATCTTGTCCCATTATGGTCTGTCTGTAAAGAAAAACAAATTCTTGACATATGGAAGATGAAATTTGCTTCAAAATAATCACATGAGGTAGTTTCTGTTCCATATCAAGAGCATACCATTCCCTTTTCTGTTAATTTAATTAGTTTCCATGATGTACTGAGTTTTAGCAATTCCGAATTTGTTTTCACTCTTACAGATTGATTGATACTTACATATTTGGCAGAATATTTTGGCAGAATATTATCCAAGTAACATACACAGATCTCTGGAACACACTTCATGTAGAACTAACTATTTTAAAGTTCCATCTGTGGATTTCAAAGTATTTCTTAAATATTAGTTAATTCTGCCTCTTTAAAACTCTGTGCAAAATTAATCCCATTTTACAGTTGAAGAAACTCAGGCCCAGATCATTACAAAAAACTTACAGAAACATATCCAACTATTCTGACTATTAAAATAGGAGACTTAAAGTCATCAGATTTTTCTTCCCTCCAGTAAGCAAAAAAGCAGCAACTCAATAAAAAGAAACTGAACTATTCTGATACATTTATTTACTGTCTCTGTCTTATGTCAGAATAATTTTTAAGTTATTATCTGGCTCTTACTACTGGAAATAGAATCCCTTGGCAAATTCTGTCTTAAAAAATATCAGGAGTTATAGCATTTTCCATCACTCCTTCTGGGCAATACTAATGATCTGTCATATATAATTACCCTAGAAAAGTAAGAGTTGATTATTAATCAACATCAGTAGAGAGACGGAAGCCCAAATAGCAAAATAGAGGAACAGGCTGCTGTCTGACCCAACAGGTTTGGAGTTTTTTTCTTTAAATTAGAAATATACTGTCAGAATGTTTGACTGATTTATCTTCCTTTTAAATATGCTAAAGGACGTTACCCTGACAGTTTTAACTTTTTTTTTTTTTTCCACAGGGAGTTTTAGTAATATGATGAGACGAACACACTGGTTGTGTGAAACTTTGAACTATGCTGCTAAAGAGTAAGGACACAGCTTAATCTAAACTAAATTGACTTTGCTGATGAGAAGGTCATCCTTCCCTTACTCCAACTGTCTTCCTTCTGAGTACACAAAGATTCAGGCATTGAGACAGCTCTGGGGCCAACATAAGCTCATTCCGTGTAGTGCAAGGTCTCTGTCAGAATAGCCCACTGGTTTGGCAATGGTCTTACAAACACTCATACCACTGAAAGCAAAGTGGTAGAAACTGTGGTGCAGACTGGAGAGGGCAGACACCACTTCTAGAGGAGCAAGGCATCATTGTCTCATGAAATATGCTAGAGGAAAACATTTACAATTCAGTTTAATACTCGCACAAAGCAAGCTTTGATTTCAGCATCCAGTTACACATAAGTTAGCATGATTTGAGCCATCCTGTACCCTATCTATTTTTCTGGGTAGGGATAACTATATGCAAACCTCTGACTTAGCTGTGACCATTGTTTCTCTAGACCTGAGATTTCATAAAGGCTCTTGGAAAAAGTCAAAGGCAAGGCAGTTCCCTTACAGGCTCGGTGACTGGGTCAAGTGAACCTGTATTGAAAGTGTAGAAGGAAGGACCCTTTCTGAGCTCGTATTGCAGAAAGCTGTCTAGGATTTTTAGGATTGGTTTGAATCTATGGATTAAATCCACAGTACAGGTCACAGTCTTAACAGCAGCCACCTTTCAAAGCATCTGCTCCTCAAAAGCTATATGGAATTTTGCTAATTCCTGTGATTTTATCCATATGCTAGTGTTGTGCATAATGCTCCAGCACCCATCCTACGTTATTCTTAAATGAATTGAAAATGTTCCATACTTTCTAGAAAATGGAAAAAAATCCCTAAATAAGTATAGATACTACATGAGATCTTTTAAATATAGATAAGACTATGTGTATTTCAAGAATGATACCCTGTTATGTCAGAGGTGACACGAGAAGAACCAGTTCTTCAAAGGGAATCTACAGGATGAAATTATCACAAAGGACTTTTTCAAGAGGAAAAAAGATGTTTCTCAGTGTGTAACTGTATGTAACTATTCTAGCACTAACATAAACAATCAGATTTCTTAAGGAATAGTTTATAGAAGACATTTCTCCTTTGAATATGGAGTAAAGCTTCAATTCTTTACTAATCAATTCTATTTTTTCCGACCCTCTGCAGCAAAGTATTATCACTGTTATCTTCCTTGCCTTTTATCTTATTTACTACCCCTCTTTAAAACAAGTACTAAGTGAGTAGATACTGCTGTTTTACAGCATTTTACATTCAAAGTTAGCACAAATGGAAACAAGTTTAAAGGATTCAAGACAGCACCCTATTATTTTCACATTACAGAAATTTGCATATGGAAAGTATCTAACAAATTTAGTCATCTTAGTGCAAACACCAGTTTATAATAGGTTAGCAAACATATATAATGTACCAGTACCATTCTAAGTAAAATAAGGTGACTTCATTTAATGTGGCAGACATTACAACAGCATTGCAGGCCAGATCTTCCTCAACTCAAACTGCTGTAACTCTGTTGCAGCTTCATTACAGCAATTTTAAAAATTCCTCATGTGTAGAGATCTTAGAGCTTTTTTTTTTTTTTTGAGAGCACATGCCAAGTCAGGCTAGGGCTGTTCAGGGCAGATATTGAGTGAGATTCACTTTACCTAAATTTAGTGTCTAAAACTACTCAGTAGAGAGAAAAGGAGGCTTTCTGGCCAAACCTGTCCTAAATGCTTAATTTAGGATGAAAGTAATTACTTTTTGGATCTGCCTGTTTTTTCACAGTAAAACATCGAAGAAGCCTGAGCTGACAGTTTTAACAACGGATGACTATCTCTTAGAAATCTAGTTTAGCCAGATGAATTCCAACCATTACTGCTATGCAGCCACCTCTGATCTATAGTTACATTTTAAATAATACATATTTTTATACTTCCCAAATAACAGTTTTTGGCATAATAATTCCCTGATCTAAGCAATATAAATGACAAAGACGGTGGTGGTAAAGACAGTTTGATGCTTTAGTTACATATCTCACTAATGCCAGAGACAAAGGTGACAAGGTTTCAGTACTGATAGGAGAAGCCTGAGACTGGTAAGTTATCCTACATTGCTCATCTAGCAGCTGGAGATCACCAAAGTGCTCTGCCTTAAATGTGCATCCTTTCCTCAGTGTCAAGGGCAAGGTTTTATTAAGGAGTACTGAGATGTTTACTTCCTACCAGCAGGAACAAGAGCTGGTTGACTGACTCCTGAAGACAAATATGGTATTCCTAACTCATTACAGTAAACATTTAAGGAGTTTAATAAAGAAGTATTGCATGAAGCATATTTGGACTGCTGACCAAACACTAACACCTTCTGCAGAAGATGCAGCACTACAACGTCACACCCTGTCTCTTTCCATAACACATCCACGATTTCACCACACAGTTCAGCTCCAGTGTTGCCTGCACTTGAAGTACTTTGCGGCTGGACACTACAAGAAGGATCCAGAAGTCTGAGTACATCATAGTAGTGTGATACATAACAACTTCTGAAACTGCCACCTTTCAAAGTGGGAATTTTGCATTCCAAGTAGCTAAGAGGCATTCTGGAGTTCTGTCTTTTTCCATTCTTCCTGCACTAATTTCTTTACTTCATAAGAATTTTGTCCACAGAAAGATCTACAGACCTCCCTAGGCTATTTATGCTTTACAGCTCGCCCCCTCCACTAGTCTTTTAACCTTCAGGTTCTTATCTCAAAGAAACCAGCTAGCAAACTCCTCTACTGCACTCTTAACTCTCACATATCTGCAACTTTTATCTGTTTGCTACAGTGAAATCAGGTAGCATTTTTTCTACTGTCTTCCTTGCTTGGAAATTCTTAAAATCTGTAGTCAACAGTGAGCTCATCTTCATCCTTTTGCCATCTCAAAGAAAATGCCCACAGCTTTTCCACTATCAGTGTTCACCAAAGCCCAGATGTCTTGACCTGTGCCTTCCCTTTCCATATTTATTAACATCAGGTACCTCCACATTTCTGCTAATCAGATCCAGAAGGCCAAAAATACCAGTTCAACACTCCCTTTTTAAGCAGGCAAATATACAGCACTGCGAAATCAATCCTTAAAACCCACAGAGCTGTCCTGAGGCAAAGTGTATGACTAACTTATAAACATTTGCAGACGTGTTGCCATAAAACTGCCATTTTCGCCCCCTTTCACTGCCCCCTCCCATTTTTCCTTATGCCCACACTTCACAGTTTGCTGAGCTCCCCAGCTGCAGAGCTTATCCTCAGCATACTCAGGATCATATCACCAGATCATCTCTCCATTTAACTAAAGTTAAGGGGAAAATATTTCTTTTGAGTAATTCCTCAGGAATCCACACTGGAAGTTTCAGGGGAAGATACTACGAATAAACGTTCTGGGCTGATTTACTGATCTGTCAGATTCTGCTGAAACGAATGAAGGTTAAAGTCTTCCAATAAAGTATCAGTATTTATTTTTATAGAAAAAGAAGTCAAACTCATGTATAGAAACAAGGATATCTCAAGTGTGTTATATGGTTGAAATAGTGTCTCAATTCATATTCACTCAGTAGGTGCACACAGTATTTTCTAAAAGGGTATATAAAAATATATAAGCTCCAGATGCGCATGAAACTCATGAGTTTCTATTTAATGTTTAATGTTTTCAAGAAAATACAGTCTATCTTTCTATTATAGTATACTAGAACAGAAAAGATTAAGCCAGGTTTAAAATGTCTGAACAGGGGAAAATACAAGTTGTTGACTGAGACACCTGGAAAAATGTCTATTTTAACACCCTGCTTATATCAGCTGGTGTATGAAAGACACTACCTATCCCAACAGATTAGTTCTTCCTATATTCTTTAATCATCACTTCTACAACAGCATGTCTACCTGTAATATATTATATATAATTTTCCATATTAGTATTACTCATTGTTTCAGAAAATTATTTTTGCATTACCGTATTTTAATTTGTGATCAAACCAGAAAATGTAATGAGTCAATATGGAATTTCAAAGTCTTAATATGGAAAAGTAAAAGTCACATTTCCTACAATAATTTATGTGAAAAATAGTAATATATTTGGGAAATCCTTTTACAGGTTGTCTTGATGTAAAAGCCGATGTGACCATTGGTTATAGGCAAGTATTTATGCACTGAATGTACTATAACTGATTATTTTTTGTTTAACTCATTTACTTCTTCCAATTTTATAGGATTTTCTTAATTATGTATTATGTTACACTCATCAATCCTCAAAAAAAATTCAAGTTAAAAGAAAGAGTAATTTCACTTTAAATACCTTCTGGAGACTGTCAATTTCAATGTTTAAAAGTACTGCAAACAGATTGACAATATTTCTTGCAATATATTGCCATCTAGAGGAAAAAATGTATGTTGCTACAAAATAAATATGAGGGTTTAGGTGCTATTTATAATTCCAACATTTTAGTGTGCAAAACACACACTGCGTTTTCTAGGCAAACTGATGTGCTATATTCAGAAAGTCAGCTGGATATAAACACATAAGCACAAAACATGCAATAAGACATAAGTATGCAGTAGTTGAATACTGTATATGATCCAATCACACACACACACTCATATATATATATATATATATATGTATATAAGCCAAACAAATATTATTGGAAATTTCAGTCTGTCACAACAAATAAAACAGAAAGAATTCACTTTGTGAATCCCAAACCTATAACTGAATTTCTAGTTATGGCTAAGTAGCACTCTTTTCAGATAGTGGCACCAAAAATATTAAAGTTACTGACTAGATGAATAGAAATAATTGAGATGCACTGCAGGGTTGCTCTGTAGCTACGTAGTTGATTGTACCTAGAAACAAATGGGATATAGGAGTCTAATTCAAATAACTGAGGGTATTAGGTATGAGTTCTCTCATGCATATGTAATAAAAATATACTGTATATGTTACTAAAGCAGTTTAGACAATGAATTAATTTGGATTGTCAAGGTCTCAAAATGAAATTAGGCACTGAATACTTTGCTGAATCAAGACCTCTATTTTCAACTGTCATTCTTATCTTAAATATGACTATGGATATTTTAAATATGAACTAATGATAAAAAAATATTTTGTTACATGTACAATTCCTTTGTATTAAGGGTTTCTAGCTATGTTTCAAATATTAAAATAGTAAAAAAGAAATACACTCAAATACACAAGTGAGGGAAATAGAAAATGGAGTTTAAAAGCCTCTAACCCAGTATGAGGTCAATTAGTGCAACTAAACTCACATATAGCAAACTCCATGGCAGGTATTCCTTATCTCAGACTCCTCAAGTGCAGTTAAATATAGACTAATCTGTACATGCAAAGCAGTGACCTTAGTTTTTCCAAAATGTGGCAAAAAATATGAATATTAACTACAATATTAACTATCTCAAAGAAGAAAGAATGTGAACTCCTTCTTTACAAGAAAAAAAAAAATGCAGACACTGGCATTTGAGGTTCCACACGGGAAAGTGCAAAGTCCTACACCCGAGAAGGAACAACCCTAGGCACCAAGGGCAGGCTGGGGGCCACCCAGATGGAAAAGACCTGAGTGTCCTGCTGGCCACCAAACTGAACACGAGGCAGAGCTGTGCCGCTGTGGCAAAGAGGGTTATCAGTGTGCAGGGCTGCATTAAGGGCAGTGTTACCAGCAGGTCAAGGGAGGTGGTTCTTCCCCTCCACTCAGCACTGGTGAGGACACACCTGGAATATCACACCCAGTTCTGGACTCCTCAGTACAAGAGACACATGGACATGCTGGAGTGACTCCAACAAACGGCCACAAAGCTGATGATGGACTGGAGAATCTTTCTTATTAGGAACAGCTGAGAGAGCTGGGACTGTTTGGTGTGGAGAAGCCTAGGGGTAACTCATCAGTGTGTACAAATAACTTAAGGAAGGGTGCAAAGAAAACAGAGCCAGGCTCTTTTCAGTCATTCCCAGTGACAGAATCAGAGGCAATGTGCACAAACTGAAACACAGGAGTTTCCCTCTGAACACCAGGAAACACTTTTTCACTGTGAGGATGACCAAGGACTGGCACCGATTGCTCAGAGAGACTGTGGAGTCTCCATCCTCAGAGATATTTTAATAAGCCCATCCGGACACAGTCCTGATAAACCTGCCACAGGTGGCACTGTTTGAACAAACAGGTTGGACCAGCTGGCATCCAGAGGTTCTGTCCAAACTCAACCATTCTGTGATTCTGTGATATGAATACACATTGCTGGTATTCAGACACCTCAAGATGGGAAATATATATCTATATTGACAACCAGTGCAGACAGTGGGGGGAACCCCTTCCTCCACTCCTATTTTATTATTATCTTCGTATGACCCTCAGAGGAGATGGAAGTGGAGAATTCACTAATTTTCACTTCTGGTTTCTTTCTGAGACATACTCTATACTTATATACTCTATATTTACTAAATTCTTTTTTCACCGAAGCAAAGCAATACAAGCATATAACTTCATATTTTGTCAGGAAATAAGGGAAATCATGCATTCACAGCAAGGAGCTTCACTGGAGGTCATTTTTCTCCGGAAAAACACAAAGTGATAAGAACTGATGTCTTCCCATAGATTGCTTCCTTGCATTTGAAACTGACTTGAAAATTAAAAATCAGGCCACAAAGAAGTGTGGGTTTGGTTATTTTAGCAGGAGACTAAGTGAATAATTTTTTAATTAAAACACTTAGACATTTTCAAAATAAAATAAAAGAAAAACTTTCCTTTGTTGGCATTAGTGCTGCACTTGGAATTTGGATGGCCTCTGGAAATCAAATTATTCCAGTTGTGTTTTGTTTGCTTTTCTTAAAGCTGTTATTTTTGTAAGATAATCAGCAGCAACTTAGGTAATAATATGACAATAGTACCTGTAACAGAGACTTCATTAAGTTTGTCAGTGTCTGTTTGTATTCTCATGTTAGCAAAATCAAAAAAAACCCCAATATTAATACTCTAATTTTATTCTGTTTTCATTTTTAATTGAGAGTTGGGTAAATCAAATCTCATGTTTAGTTATCTAAAAATATATCAAACATGACATTTAGTGGGAGTTTTCACAGAACAAAACTCGAAGCTAATAGTATAGCTAGTAAATAATATACTGCAAGAAAATGTCATAAAGAAAAGGACAAATGAAACTGGAAAACGAATTTTTTAGACAATATGCAGAGACTTACTGGCTGGTGATTAATATGTACTTTAATACAAGCCAGCAGTCTATGAGACTAACAAAAGTCACAATATCTCTGAAATCAATTATTCTAATAGTCAAATTTTGCATATATTTAGATATATTAGATACAGCTTCTGTTACAATTCTATGGACACAAATAATCACAGCACCTATCTAAACTATAAAACAAGAAAGTGAACTTTCATAAATGTTTGATAATAGTTTGCTATGTTGCCTACATATGCTTTGGCATTGCTGGGAGCCAGCTTAAACATGCCCTGATAGCAGGTTTGAAAATACTGGGACTGCCAGATTTTTTTTTTTTTCCAGAATGTTTGTCACCCTGTTTAGAAATTAGAGTGAGGTACAGTCAGTGCCTACTGCACCTACCATCGATACACTGAGATTTGTTAAAAACAACACAGAATTTGTTTTGATGGGTGTAATTTGTACACATGAAGAGATACATGAAAAAAATAAATGGTTTACACTCCAATACTGATTGAATCTAATATCAAAGATTAGCTAGTCTTGGTAATAGCCATTACTTTAATACTACTGTTTTGTCATAAAAAACAAACTACAGCCATTAAAAGCATCACTTTGCCAAGTTTAAATAATCACTGCTTACAAAGTATATTCTGACAGTCAAACCTAAGGCTTTCAGAAGTTACTGTTGGCTGTAGTGATGCAGCTGTTCAGTCCTGTAACAGGATCTAACTAAAACAGATAAAGAATGAATTCTGAAAATCCATGTCCTGTCTACAGGCAAGCAATCACGTATATGGAAAAGACGAGGATAAGCACAGGGCTTGAAAAACTAGTATGTAGACAACGTGTACATTCTGGAAAGCAAAGACGTATATAGGTATATACAGCCTGTGACAGAAGCACATTGAGAATGAGCGCAAGTTCAAACATCATCTCTGAACCTGCATCACTTTACAAAGTCTCCAAAGGCCCCTCTTACTTCCTCATCAGCTATTTCAGTGATTTGGAAAAAACAAGAGAGCTAGCGTGCTTTACATATATTTTAAAAAAGCAAACTCATTATATTCCACATATTTCTTCTTTTGTCCTACCAAACCTAGAATAGGATGGAGGTAATGTGTTTTGGTTTGGTTTAACGCCAAATATCATAGTAACTAGTCATTTGATAATAAATAACTAGCTATCATAGAAGGTGCCAGTGAGAGAAGTGACAGCCAAGAACATAAAATATTTTTCTAAAAAAACCTTTCTTTCCAAGAGTCCCAAATAACTCATGAGGCCTATATTCTCTCATAGGCCTATATTTCACTACATGTAATCTTCCTCTTGCGGCTGTCCCTGCAAAATTTTCTTTAAAGTGCTTCATGGCAACCTATATTTTGTTCCTTGGCTTCTTTTCTGTATCATTTCTATCTGGTGTGTGCCACCTTCCCTTTGCACTGGCACTCTTCCTCTGGTACTACATTTGCTGTAAAATTCTACCTGCACTGCTGCCATCACCACGCGTCAGCAATTAGGGACCGTCTGCTCCAAACTCACTGGAATCAATTGACCATAGTAGTCATTTTTCCTAGTAGAAAACCAATTTCCTTCTTGTTAGAATTTGGAAGAAAAATATGCATCAGTTTAATCTGAAACCTTGTTTGAAGGTTGAAGGCACTGCAGAAGTATCTGCTCTAGAAAAGGCAAGCAGGAGAGATCCTGCCACTTCCTCTGATGCTGCAATCATGTTTAAAACGAACCCAAACCCCAAAGCCGTGTTACTCATGGGAGGTAACACCAAAGCCCATTTTGCAGCTACATTTTAGTATTTTGCCACCTGTTGTTGTTATAAGAATGAGTATTGATCTCTTCAGAAAAAAATCCTCTGAATTTCATATTCAATACAGAAGGGTGAAAGAGCAATATCTTCTAGACAAACAAACATACTAAAAATTATTGCTTATTTTTTATTGGTATTTTATTTAATACTATATTATTTTAATTGCAGTATTTAAATGAACAAGGAAAAGCTGGTTTCAAACTAGAACGGAGCTCACCCTTATTGTTACTTCCAAGTTAATTGACATTTCTGTGCACCATGAGAACTGCAGGTGACTGAGATCATCTTGAGTGAAAGTGAACACAGGACTAAATTATCTCTCTTTAATTGTCACATATAAAAAAATACCAGATTAAAAGAGATCATATTAGAAATATCAGTTAACATTTTCAATTAAATTGGAACACTTCATAGAAGCTCTTTTACTCCTTAAAGAAAATCTTAATTGACACTTCTAACAGTTAAATCTAATCACGTCTTCTTTGGCCATTGCTACAGTATCTGAGTATCTGGCCATATTTCCAAGGAAAAATCAGTAAACAGTATGGCAAATTAAATAATTAATATTTCTTTTAGTGTTAAGGTAGCCAAAACCACTGAAAAATACTATCCTGTAAATTTTATGGAAACAAAAGCCAACATAGATTGTTATCCAGTGCCCAGCTTCCCTTTGCTGGGCAAGTGTTGGCGACAACATTTCAGTAGCTTCTGTCCTTACTCCTTTTCGGTCAAGGCTGAAGTCAGGACACGCCAGAATGAGCTCCTTGTTGGCACACTGCAGGTGTGGAGAGACACAGTCTTTCATTATTGTAGTTCTGTGTGTCTGCGTAATTTATACAAATTTATAGAGGGAAATAAAGAAATGCTCTGGCGTCTGGGGTTCTTTCAGGTTTTTTTCAGGTAGATTCCAGATTGTCAAAATTCTGAAGTTTTAGGAGTTTTAATATTTTACACATTTGTACATGCTGCATAGCGTGCACAGCTTAAAAAGAACATGCAATCTAAAGAACTTTGAACATACCCGTAATAGAGTGGAGGATACAGACCTTTCTTGTTCTATACATTTCCTGTTCTATACCTATTCTTCAAAAAACACTATTTTTTTTTTTTTTTTGCCTAAGAGAAACGAGCAAAATCAAAGTCAACTTTTAAACTTATGAAGGGCTAGAGTTTGCAGGTAGCTGCCATCCTATAAGACTGCTGTTGCAGCAGTTACACTTCCGAATAGAACTGGAAAGGTTCAGAGAAATTATAAAGATCCCAATTTGCAACAGAATATTTCCACTTCAGAAAATGATTTATCTTTCTAACATTGTTTTTCATTCCTAAGAGCAGTAACACAAACTTTTACAAATTTTAAGTTTAATGAAAATCTAGGAGAGAAGAAGCAGAAGGAGAGCTGTTTCCAAAGTGAAACACTAGCGTCCATGGTTCCTGGGCATTCTTCCTTCCTGAGTCAAACTTAAAAGCCCTTTTACTCAGGATCTCAAATCATTCCAGGTCGGCCTGAAAAACTAAGAACCTACTTCCAAAATTACCAAAGAGATAAAGACAACAGATTCTCACTGTTATATACCTGGTGTGTGTGTCTCTGTGAGTGTAGGATGTTCCAAATGGCAGGATACCCATTATGCAACTACTTACCTAAGCATTACCACTTACTTTTATGTTGAGCATATTCAGATCAAGACACAGAGCCCACCCCCCTTTTTCTTCTGGTTTCCTGTTATTGTTGCTGCAGCTGTATATTTCTTCTTCCATTTCATCTTGTGCCTTCAATAAAGAGCTAAGTTGTGACTCTCGCCTCAAAATTGTGTCAAAATTGTGAACGTTGGTTTTGAATTACTTTGCTACCTGAAGATTGTTGTCAAAGTGACTGTTTCTTCGTAGGAAAGGAGGTAAGAATATATCTGTTCTACCTACATCACATTCAGATTCTTGAAGTTCCAGGAATCTCTCTTGAGTTTGACAAATTGAATTTGGAGTGATTGATGAAAAAATAAGCTGATGATAAAATACTTGATCCTTCTCAAAGTATTTAAGACATCTTTCCTCAAAGTTTTTAACTAGAACAGGTTAAAGCTTCCTTCTCCTGAGGATTTTTTTTCACCTTACTATAGAACCATAGAAATGTGGGGAGGTTGCTTATATCCATAGGAGATTGCTCTCATTTCCACTGTATTTACTGACAATTTTTCTGGAAGATAAAAAATGTCAGTTTTAAAGCAAACAAAACATGCATTTGTAATCTTTTGCTTGCTACACAGTTTTTCAAGCAAGATGGTTACATTTCTTTCCAGACTGCTCTGTTCTAACATAATCTCGATAATTCCATATTCTTCAGTTATAATACAGATGTCTAAAATGGCCAACAACTGAAAAATCAGTATTTTTTTCTTTCCCAGCATAATTGGAAATATCTCTCATTTTTCACAGCTAAAGCATCCATCTGCAAGCACACACCCATGCACAAATACACACATATATTATACAAATGAGAACATATTTAACATTTAAATTTTAATCACTGTAGGAAAAGATTTCTGTGTTGTACCTTTCCTTGCTTTTTTTTGGAGGGGGGGGTGAAGGGGAGCGTTGGTTGGTTGGTTGGTTTGGTTTGGTTGGGTTCTTTGGGTTTGGTCTTGGTTATTTGTTTTGTTATTTGTTGGTTTTTGTTTTTTTTTTGCTTCAGTATCTTCTTTGAATATAAACATACATAGAGCTTTTTTTTACTAATCTCAAATTAAGTAGAAGTAATTTGCTGTGGAATGCTGTGGAACAAAATACTCAAGCTTCATGACTGGTTGAAAATAATTTCAAAAGGAGATGAGTAGTACTTTTTAGGGAAAAAAGCAGTACTATGAATTTCCTCAGTGATCAGGAATGTGGGATTCAGAAATGCAGTAACATTTGGAGTTTAAAGTAAAAAACATACCGCCTCCTGTTTGGTTACAGCTGAGCACTCAAAATCATTTTTTTATCATTCCTTCAACAGCTATGATTTTGCTTCCCTTCCAGATTATTCATCCAAGGCGAAAAATACAACCCTTTTTAAACTTGGTCTCCTACTTCAAATGCTACCTTCCCCTAAAGCAGACAAACCCATTCTAATCACAATCCCTCTTCTCATTTTACATTAGCCTGGGTCCACACTACCAAGCACAGTGTGAGAAGGAATAATTTTTGGTTGTAAGATTTATTATAATATTCTGAAATTCATATTCCATGCAACTGAACCTTGAGTGCAGTTCATGAGATGAGGCTGTTCTCTATACTACCTGGGCAGCTGATACTTTGCTAGGTGCGTAACAGGTGGTTCCTATAGCTGATATGGGAAAAGCTGACTGAGTCAAGAATATCTGATCTGAACAGGTTGTTCTCTGGCAGGCAGCTGCCTCTGGATCATGTTCAAACTGCCCAGACTAGGCTCTGAATTTTCACTTTTGCAGGACAAGATAGGCAGTCAGCTAAACCTAGCAACCTGATTCTTAGCACATGAATTAGAAGCCTGTATTCTGAATATAACCGGTAGTAAAAAACTAACACGACTGGTTTTTGAAGAGGCTTTGGTTGAAATTTATCACCCACTATAACAAAATATGTGTGGTTTGCTAACATCAGAAGCTGGGATGACTGAGACATCTTTCTCCTTTCCTTATAAGCCATTTTTCCTAAATGTTTTTCTTCTACCTGCTGTTACATGAAACACTGATCAGAGTTAAAAACATTACTCCTGACTCTTTACTAGTCTATCAATGAAGAAAACTCTACAGCTTCCTCCTAAGGCACCTCTGAGATCCTACAAATAGTAATTTGGTGTCTTTATTAGGAGACAGTCTCTCTCTGCCTATTGTAAGCCCCAATGTCTCTGCAGAAGGATGGAGTCAACGCACAGTGAGTTTCCCAAAGAAGGTCAGCAGGTTATGTTGGGAGAGAAATGTGACCGAAACAGGTCCTGACCCCCAGGCTTCACAGCACTTTTCTTTGTTCAGGAGGCAAAAGTCTCTTTTCAGGATGCAGTGTGGGAAAAGCAGGGGCATTGGTGGAGGAGATGCTCATGGTTAGAGGACTAACCTGGGAAATGAGGGGCCTGAGATGCTGGCCAGTACCCTTCAGAGGGGATTTCAACCAGTAACTTTGTTTTCCTGGATGGTGCCTTAAGAGCAAGTATGGCAAGGCTGCTGGGTCGCCCTACAAGAAACAGTACCACAAACTCAAAAGTGAAAGCTGGAGAAGAGGCAGCTTTGTTCTGCAGTCTCCGTGGGAAAGCGGAAGCCCTGGGGTCTGCTCACAATAACAGCAAGTTAGGTTGCTGTAGCAAGTAGGAGCAAGTAGGTTGTGACTGGTAACAAAAACAGGGTAAGTGGCAGAAATGGTAGATGGCATGAGAAATGTGAGCCTGGGGGATCAGGGAGCATAGAGCAGATTGTGGTGGTTTTCACACAGCTCCAGGGGTTGGAGTAGAGGATGAGTTTTGGCTTCCCCGAGTTCCCAGGTGGTGATGGAGTATCGCTTCCCACAGCGGAAGGGTGATAAGAGAAGCTGTGCCCCCACAGACAGTGAAAGCTCTTCCTTCCCCATCCCGAAGCTTGAGAAAGATCTGTAAGTTATTTCACACCACATCAGCAGCTTGCATGGGAATTAAACAAATCACGAAGAGCCTTTACTCCAGTTGTTCTCAAGGGTTTATCAAAAAAGGGAGAACCATAACCCTAATCAGTAAGTACACACAAACTAGATTCTGACCAAAGTTATAAATCTTGTTTACCTTCTTGAAAACTGCCTTTCCCCCTAAATTGCGTACATAGATTCCTGGATTAAAAAGAGATTTAAATAACTGTATGTAGTAGGGCAAATCTGTGACTTCCCTATTACAGAGGAATAAGGTATCATAAAACACCTCCTACTCGCCGGCTGGAAGAAGAAGAATACGTGAGGCAATTTTCCCCTTTCCCATGCATGTGGGCAGAGGGTGGGCTGGCAAGGGGAAAAAATAGGAGAAAGACTGATGGATACGCTACTGAGAAGGCAAAATAGACTTAACAGGATTGAAAAAACACTATTAGCCCAGAGGTAAGGACAGACCAGTCTGCCTAGTGAATAATAGCAAGAACAGAAGTGATCCATTGGATATTTCTTATCAAACAGTTATCAGAAGCTTTACTTAAAACTTGAGTTTCTTAAATAAAATAAAAACCTTCCATTTATCTAATAATTATAAATAAGTTAAAAATTACTTGTTAATCCAACCACTCCAAAAAAAAAAAAATTGTAATAACTGAAACAATATACCACAAGGACAAAATTACTCCAACACGCTTCCTTAAAAATCATTTTGGTTTCCAAAATTAATGTTCATTTGAGTAGAGTACTATACTGTAACACCGACGTTAGGCAGGATTTGTGCTGACTGATTGATGCCATCTGTTCACGACTCAGATGTCACTTTCTCTAGCTTTCAAATAAGGAAAACAAAAAGCAAAACTAGCTCTTCCCATTCTCAGTTAAGGTATTTAGTGAATGTAGTTGAATTTTCAACACTTACTGCACGGTTTCTTTGGAAAAAAAAAAAATATATATAACACTGGTACCATAACGTTCAGTCACGGTTTAGAAAAAAGGACTCTCTGCAAGTCATCCGTGCTTTAAAGAGAAGGAAGCATTGTAATTAGCAAGTGTTTTGCTAACAGCTAGAAATGTACATCCACTCTGTAGGCTTGTTGGAACATAAACTGCTTTTTTTCTCCCGACATCTGGTATACATTAAAAAAAAAAAAAAAAGGGACCTAGCAACCGAACTTTACATATAGCATCTTAAAGAGGCAGCACACAATGGATCACTCCCTTCCTTAAGTAACGGGGAACCCTTTTCCTGAAACAAACGGAATGAGCAGAGCTGGGGGTATAGGGAGTGCCAGCCAATTCAGATACAAACCCGCTATGGGTTACCAATCTTCTGTCAGCAGTGTGAGCCTGGGATTATTGACACTCACAATTCGCAGGCAAAATTCCCTCCCGGCTTAATTCCTTTGATTTCATCTGATTCCCCCGACTTCCTTGGAGCCCGTTCTCCTGCGGAAAGCCCGGTGCCCTCGCAGCCTGTCCCTCAGCGGGATCGGGACCCGCTCCTCACCGCA
>VZTF01005908.1:558856-589021 GCA_013397755.1 Cnemophilus loriae
CCCCGACACCGCGCTGCTGTGCCGGGAACAAAGAGCCCCTTACCGGCTCTCAAAGGTGTCCCGGTAGCTAGTGCGGCTGCAGAAACGCCTCGTCCCAGGTTGGGTCACGGCCAGAAAGCTCCCAGAAGCTGCGGGGCTGGCAGAGACCTCCTGCGGGGAAGGTCCAAGGTCTCCGGGGCAATGGGCCCGGGGCTGGCGCCTGGGAAGCACCAGGCAGAGGCCGCGGCGCGGGCCCACCCAGAGCATCCCGTCACTGGCCGATCGCGTACGAGAAGGGTGGCTAAGAGATTGAGGAAAATTACAGTGCCCTTCCACTGAACGCTGGGAGTTGGCAGATGACAGGCAGTGCTGGGGCCCCCCACTTACAGGAGAAACTAGGCCAGTAATGGGTGTCCAGGATGGTCGCTGCCTAAAACATGCCCTACAAAAAAGACGGAGGGTGGGGTATGGTGGGGGGGGACTGAGCTTTGGTGGTCCTGGGAAGAGGAGGGTAATGAGGGGCTTAGTGATTGCTTCTAACTACTTGAAGGACCACTATGAACGTGACAGTAGTGCCCGATGATGTAGCAAAAGTGCTACATGTGCAGTCTTGGGAGGTTCAGTTAGGAGGGTTGTTCAAGACTAGGAGTTGTCAGGACTGTCCTTGGAGCGCTTCAGACATCACCCCTGACCTGGGAGTGGCGTAACAGTCCTCCTTCATGTAGGAGATTGGACTCTTACGACCTCGAGAAACCTTCCAACCATTATTTAGCGACTCCATGATTTTTATGCTTGTCAACTTTGACATCTCTGTCTCTCTACACAAATTAAGAATATACAGAAAAGGACAAAAATGTACTGTAACTTACCAATAAAGTTTTGTATTTATGTTGTACAAAGGGTACAGTACCACACATAGTTTATTATTTTTGCACAATTCTGTGATATGTCCCAGCATCTGTAAATGCCTTTATAGTTAGTTGAATGAGATTAAACATTCGTTTCTGTGATGGAAGAAAATTCCTTTGGGACAAACCGTATGTCCTGGTTTAAGCCACTTGGTTAAACTACGATACCATAATACAGGAATTTTCGGCTTATAGACATCCCTGTTCTGCAACTACTTATGAAATAAATTAGTTGACCCATTTCAAATCTCTTGGCTCACTAAGTGTGGGTAGTATTTTGAAAGCACTTTATATCTTAGTATTAAAAAGACAATACCTTTGCCTCAGACATCAGGTGCTGCTCTTGGAAGATAATAATTCTGTCAAGCAGGTGTTATGTTATGCTTCCTGGTTGCATGTAGATCTATGGATAGATACTAGGAGTAATCAAATGAGAAATCTGAATCTAAAAAAACGTGAATTTTTTAGCTCAGGACCACAAAGGAGCAGCATTATCACTGAGAACTATATCTATTAACTCATGACTACAAAGTCTAATTTATCAAGATACCATATAAACAAAATTAATTCAATTTGTGATAATACACGTGACTATATTCAAGTGGCCTCCTCTAGAAACAAACATGAGTCTTGAACAACAAAATTTGAATCTAGCAAATTCCAGTGTAGTCTCAACATTTGTGGGTTTCCATGCTTTTCATTTTTTTTTTTCTTGAAGCAAAATTGACTTTTAGTTTCCTCAGAAACTGTAACTTTAGTCAAAGGTAAAAATTTGAAGCATTACTGTCAGCACCTACAATGAGAAATACTTAACTGTAGTATTTAACAAGGAAGGAAAGACTAAGCAGCTGAAATCTCCTTACATTTTTGCAAACAGTGTTTAACTGTGATAGCTAAGAAATTAGGGTGCTTTTGTCATTTTACTGATTTATAAGTAATCAGTACATTTCAATACATTAAAAGAGCATCCCAGGTTTCCTGCATTTTAGCCAAGAAAAAAGATGCTGTTTTGTAGGATCCAGAAGTGTGAGATTTGATCTGAAAAGTTATTTCTTTATGGTTCAGCAGTCATGGACTAAACATACATTTCAATGTATTAATAAAAAAAATCTTATAATTAAATCTTCAACTCTATATCTTTTTTTCTCAATCTTCAAACATCTCATTTACATAAGTGACCTAACATAGTTCACAATATTTGTTTCTTCAGCAAAATACCTGCTGAAATTTTTTTTTAGGGTTAATGTCTCTGTGTCAGTTGGGATGACTGAAATTAAAAATGAACTCATCTTACACTGGATCTCACACTAAATATTTCCCATTGCATTCTACATCATATCTGTGCTCTGAGCCCTCAGCTGGCTTCTGTCAGGAGTGCTGTGGCTCAGACGGTTAACTTCATCCACAGAAAACCATGAATATGAAGTTTTCCTTAGGAAGTAGATACTACGTGCACAAGCCTCTTTTTCAAAATGTGAGATTAACTAAGCAAGAAACAAGTACTAACACCCTTCTAAGAGGTGAAGAATGGCCTCAGGGAATTCCTTTCCTGTGGATGTTCTCAATCCTCTCTGAAGGCAAAGGGGTAACAGAAAAAAAGAGGTATGTCTGAATGACATTTTTCTTCACCCTAATGACCTTAACATTGTTCTACAGCCTGTACTGAAGCACAAAAAAATGCGTGAAGGTTTTCACATACTCACTGAATGGTTGAGGTTGGAAGGGACCGCTGGAGGTCATCAAGTTCAACCTCCCTGCTCAAGCAGAGTCCCCTAGAGAATTTTACTCAGGATTGCATTCAGGCATCTTTTGAGCATCTCTAGGGAAGGAGATGACATCTCTGAGCAGCCTGTTCTAGTGATCAGTCTGCTGCACAGTGGAGAAGTTCTTCCTCATATTCAGGTGGAACTTATGTGCATCAGTGTCTGCCTGTTGTCTCTTGTCCTATTGCTTGGCACCACCAAGCTAAACACGAAAAAGGGAGAGTAGGAAAATGTTATGAAATCTTCCACAAGATAAAGGCCAAATTTTATGTTTTGCAACATTAAAAAAGCTGAAAGTTCTCAAGTTTTTTTAGTGTTGTGATAATAAATAATGATAACAGATAGAATAACTAGTACTGTTTGTGCATTGTACAGATTTGTTTTATCAAACCTCTGGTGTAGATATGCATTTGCACGCATGCAGACGTAGACTCCTAAGGTTTCTGCTAAGAGCTATATAGTGTTACACCTAAAAAATATGAGAACTGCCAGTAGACTGAACTGTCACCAAAACTATATCTGGCTTTGTTGCAGAAGAAACTGGGCTTGTTTGTTTGGGGATTTTTTGTCCAGAAAAAAGACCATGATTGAATTAATGCTTATATAGTGTGAATGATAAAGAGATAAGGGCTCAGAAGCAAACTGGGGAGGTATGCCACTTCATACAGAAGCAGATGTATCTTTTGAAATTTAATTTAATTTGAGATTTACACAAGCATCCAAAACCAAATTTAAGTAATGTTTAATGGTTTATATGGATTGGGGTTTTTTTCAGCTTTTCAAAATGGTAAGGAAACATGAACGATAAAGTCTACACAAAATTTTTATAATGAAATTATAATGGAGTTGTCCACTTCCAGAATTAGTCTTAGACTGGTACTTTTATTGACATTTGGGCAGAGAGCACTTTCCCAGTTACACCAAATGGCAATTATTGCTATTAATAATGTTGGATTCTAATTTTTTTTCTATGAGGGTGTGTGTTTGAGGAAAGGCCATAAACAGAGGGGTTTTATTTTAGAAATGCTTCAGTGGTTACTTAATAATTACAACATCCAATCATACATTAAACTTTGAACAGCTTCATGATAATCAAAGGGTTATTCTTCATATTTCAGAATGTGCCAAAGGCCTCATGTTTAAAGCTTAAGAAATTAGTTAAACAAATACCACCTTATTGGTTTACTAAAAAGCAATAGAAATAATAATATATAAACAATACACATATAAAAATCGAAGAAATTAGCTTTAATACAAGTATAATGTTAGATCTCTTCAGAATATAAAAAGAATATAAAGAATTTTTAAGTGGTAGAAATAATTTTAAAGACTGTATTAAGGCATGAAAATGGTGTTTATGAAAATTAACCAAACAGACCTTATTCATTATGTGGACAAAATGTTAATTAAGAAAGGCATTTTAGAAAAAGACATATTTGGACACATTATTTCAGCTAAATTTAACATTGCACTGGTAACTGTGTAAATAAAACAGAGTTAATATTCTCACTTTATCCCAGCTGCATACAGAACATGATTATACTCCATATATTGTAATGCATTACTTTGAAAACAGCTGGAAATAGTACCAGCTCACATTGCTTTTTAAAATTAAAACTGGAAGACAAACTATTCTTTCTATGAATAGGTTACTTTACATGTGAGATTAATACCTACATTAACAAATTCAGGTTTCATTTGAAACCTTCCTAAAGGTGTCAGATTTTTTACACTTAAAACTTTCAGGTATACAAAAGCAAAGAACCTTCATTCCATTGTGATTTTTAGGGTAAAATACCTCTCAGCAGACTGTAGACATCAGTCACGTAAACAATTGCATCTGAACTAGTCATCATAGGCTCTCCTTGGAGACAGCTTTTGGGATACAATTCATCTGGCCATCTTAAAGTTTCTTTAGTAATATGTGTTAAATTACACTGAAGAATCACCTGCTTCTTTCCACCGACTGCGAAAGGAAGGACTGGGGCACATCCTACCCTTTGCCACCCCGCTGTCCTTTGGAGCTTTGCCTTGTATTTAAATATAATCAGCAGAGTATATTCTGCCTGCATTCCTAAAAAGCTAGATTTATTGGATTATATATTTTGACATGTAACTGTTTCAACATAATTTGATTTCTCGAAGCCTGAATAACCATGAAAATACACCAGAATCAGTTTTATCTACAGTACCTTGATTACTGAATATTAGCCTTTCTTTTTCTAATTGGCTTGTTTGGGTTTTTCTTTCCCTGATTTTCAGTAGTTGTTTTGAAATATTTACAGATACTGTAAAGTTGTTTCTATGGGTGTCTCAAATTGAAATTTTCATCATTCCAAAAGAACAAATGTATACATAAAAACCAAAATTTATACAAAAATTGCTGAACAGGAAGATCCATGTATGTAGCTGGAACTGTGCTATATGAACAAGCATTTGAGAGCGTGTTGTACTAAATATTGAGTTTGGGAAGGACATAGCATAACAAGAGCATGTTCCAAAGCTGCATTTACCTGGGGCTCTTCTGCATGGAAGATGTCATCACTGCCTCAAGAATACACATAAAAACCCAGTACTGCACTCACAGTCTGTAATTTTAAGATATATCTCATCTGTATCACTGATAGATATATCAGTTTACAGAATTTTGCCTCATAACTTTACCTTGTCGGCAAAGCTCAAAAATACAAGCAAAACTATCTCAGACTGGTAAAATAAAAAAGGGTTATATATATTTATAAGAGCTTATGTGAACAGTCAGCATCAACTTGTATATATCAGGGAGATACAATTCCTTGTAGAAGCCTGAAAAATTAAAAAGAAATAGAAAAAAAGAAGACTGAAAATTTAAAATGTAACAGACTATTTTATTTTGTGTAAATATGAAGTTGTATTATGGCATCTACTTCACCAAAACCTAAAAACCTCAAAACCCCAAGTAAAGCACTCATTGCCTTAATAACAGAAAAAAGTAGCAGTTAATGTCGTCTGACTTTCTAATGCAAGTAATTTTAAATAGATTGTTTAGACCTATTTCCATGTTTTTACACCAGTATGGAGGGAAGAGAGAAATCTCCAACAAAGTAAATCTAACTTTACAAATTAAACATTCATCCCTGATGGATGAGGGAAACTCTCAGGCAGAATTGGACTAGGTGATCGTTAGAGGTCCCTTCCAATGGGACTATTCTCTATTCTATTCTCACATTATTCCCTTTTCTACTGTTTCCTCACAACTATTTCCATATCTGAGGTTCTAACTGCATTGTCTTGATCTGCTCTTCTGTTTTATCCATTTTATAACAGAATTATTTCAACAAAATCTCAAGCCCAGGCTTCCAGGCACAACAGGCACAGATAAGCCTTCATCTTTTGAATGATTTTGTCTGGTCCTTCAGATTTTTAGGAGACTTGCTAATCATGTTCAGCTGTCCCTTAATCAGAATGAGAAGCTATTTCAGTCTTTGTTTTACAATACATCCATTCTGTTAATATTTTTTCTGGTGGAAAATCCTGCAATATTGGGTGATTATAGACTTGAATCTATTATAGAGCTAGTTACAGCAGATGTGGAATGATGCATCAGATGTCAATTTGAAACAATTATTAATACATAATTAATATTTTCATACATAATTAATATTTTCACAGATAAATATATATATATATCTTCTCCAGTATGAACCTTAATTTCCCACCCTTGCAGCTCTAAAATTTTCAGTAGCACTGTCATCCTCAAGTGACATCTTTATCAAAATATTGCTAAGAGAAACTTTCAAAAAACTATTGTTTAACTTACTAGCTTTCCTATTTTTAGAAAGTAAAATTATAGAACTGACAAAGTATGTGCAGTAACTGTTGCTATGTCTGTTTGGAAAAGTCATTTTGGCTGACTTTGCACCCACTTACTTCACTTACCCTAAAATTTCTGTCTCTCTTAAACAAATGGTTCTCCAGAAACCAAAAACTATATGGCTCAGTTTTATTCCACTTTAGACTCCTTGAAATTTGCACAATGGCACTAGTAAATAGTTTTGGCTGAAGAATTGACAGCCTAATATCATACTTATCTGTGAAGGATGCTTGAACTCATTAGAGAAAATACTGGGTATAGTACAATACAGACAAAACTTTACCAACTAAAACTGAATTTTGTTTGAATTATTTGTTAGCTATTCCTTTCCAATGTGTAAAAGAATGATCCCAGATATTATAGACTGAAAAATCTATTGAATCCTTATATAAATGTTGAGAAAGGTAAAATCATCTATTGTGAGTTAGAATGTCATCCTTCAAACAGCACTGACAGTGGCAGCCCCTCTGAACCAGATTCTTTAGAGATTCATGATGAGCTAAACCTCTTGATTCTTGGTTTCCAGACAAAACTGAAAAACTGCACTACTGAAAAAATTGTGTTAAAAACATAGATCCACTTTCCAGCATGTCAGTTCTTCTGTGTGTTTCATTACTTTTTTCCTAAAGCACAGAATTTGATGAATGCAGCCACTTGTGAATATTTAAAAATATTCTAGGTGTTCTATGACATACAGTACCTAAGGCTGGTGATAGGTTGTACGCCATTAACTAAAGTGATTAATTATTTTGCATATGTTAAGAACACAGCTTTCTATAATGCAATGTATTTAATATGTAAGGTTTTTCATTAATACCACTACTTAACAGAAGAGGTCTTATATATATATATATATATATATATATGTTTTAAGTAGGACTTTCTATATAACTGCACTTCTTTTTTTGGAGGTTGGTTTTGGTTTTATATTGGAAATAGTGACTCTATATTAAATGCTGCTGTTTTCCTCTATTTTCTTCTAGCAAGCCTTTGGAGGAAGGAGATGGAGAAAAAAACAGGCTTGGAAGGAAGCCTAAAATAGACAGGGGGGAAGTGAATGGTATTGATATTTTTCTTTCTTTTTAGCTCTACTTCCCAACTCCTAATATGGACAACTTCTATTATATGACAGATACAAATTCTTTAATAACCCAAGATAATCAAGGAACCGGAATTGTTAAAAATGTTATCCCCTCAGTCATGCCTGGACCCTGCTGTTATGTCGGTAGTACTAATAAACAGGATGAGGGCATATATGCTCAAGCATCACTAGCAAATGATCTCCTGTACAATGCGATTTGCTAGCACACAAACTTCTGTGCTTACAGTCCTTCATGAGGCTCTGTCAGACAATGTTTAGATGCTGTCTAGGAAATACCGCTGGACAGAGGCTTTTCTCTGCTGGGCAGTAAGCAAGAGGCCATCTTGTGTGAGAATGAGAAATTATTTTATCTTTGTGGGTGTGTTTTCTGCTGTCATCAGGACCAGTAGACCAGCCCTTATCCCTTTCATTTATTCATATAGCTATAGCCTCAGGGTTTGCCCTAGATGATTGGCAGCCAGATGATAACCAAATAAAAGATCACTGCTTTAGTGGGAGTGCCATTTGTTTAACAGGCCTATGACATGTTTCTTATCTGTGATTCTGCTAAAGTTTGCAGAAAAGCCTAAAGGAGGAAACAAGATTGTCCTAGCAAAGTACGATAAACTGCTCAGTGATATAATTGGAAAAAAAGAAAGTTAGAAAAGGCATAAAAAAAGTAAAAGGGGAATTTAGAATATGCCTTTAAATAACTCCTTAAAGTCTGCTCATGGTTGATCATAAGGATTTCCTAGTGTATATGTTAGCCATTGAGACTGAGGAAACAATTCAGCTACAGCCCATCCCAGAGTACTGCCTTTTGGAACCAGTTCCAAGCTTTCCCAGGGACAGGAAAACACTACCATTTCTCCCAAGCCTCCACAGTGCTGCAGCCTTGAGCAATTTTATTTCCGTCTGGTACAAACGCATCCTCTCTTTCTTCTTTTTTTTTCTGTCTTCTGCTATTATTCTCAGTCTGATGTATCTGCTGTTCAGAGCAAATCCATCAAGTAGACCTCCTTTTTCTTTCAGGTAGCTTGTTTGATTCCTATTGTATTATTTATTTGCATGTTTCTTCTGCCTTAAGTGATCTTCTAGTGAACAAACTGTTTGCAAAACTCATATAATGTTTTATGGATATTCTTAAAGAAGTATTTTTACATAGGTATGTGTGTATATATATGTGTATATACACACACACCCCAAAAATTGCCATTCCTAAACTTCTGTTTAAATCTTCACAGCATAAACTATGAAGATGGTGTGCCAAGCAAGGGGTCTTACTGACTACACCACAGTTTCTTCTTTGCTCATCCAAAGAGCTATAATTGTTGCCATCCAAGTAGAAAGCAGATGGATCATACGCCTGGATCCACTAGCTGGAAAATGTTCCTAGGTTCCTCGGTTTAGACAAGTTCTTAATGAAATCTGAAAAAAAGAAATCTGCTCATCTCTATTAGACACCTAAATGCCTTGAGTTTGTTGAAGCTATCTTTCTAAAGCAAGTGGTTAAGTTTCCTGGATATTCAGTAGTTAGACTTTGTTACACAAGAGGGTGATTCTGCCTGGTTCAGTTTAACAAGCAATGTTAAGCTAATAGGATTTTCTCATGGTATCTTAAAAAAAAACCAAAACTCTAGCCTTCCTCATTGACTGCATAAGCAACAGAGGTACTATGAGAACAGTTCATTAGCTTCCAGGATGGGATTACTCATACCTAATTTAAATTGTTTAGAAGCAGATTGTCTAGTCTAAGTTTACTGCATCAACAGCAAAGGTAAATCTTTTCTAGGACAATTCATGTCATCCTCTGGAGATAATCTGTTAGCTCCACTGACCATGGATACTCTCTTGTGAAATGAAAAATTATTAGGGAATGAGTTCAAACACTGGATACATGCTTAAAATACTTAATTCTTTACTGCCTGGAAGCATCTCAGATTTACAACTTATTTTCTCCTAGCCAAAGCCACTGTATAAGATGTGGATGTAACTATCGACATTAAAATTGTTAAGTGAGCACCAGAATCAATTCAAATTTGAAGCTGAACTCTGACCATCATTACCAGATACCTTAATCCTAGGTTTCATGTATTTGTAGAAGCAGACCTTCTCAAAAAAGTACCTAAGTTTCCTGGGGAGTGAACAGTGCTATTAGTCAGGGCTGGTCCTTAGCCATGTTTCACTCAGCACTACAGACATAGCCAATATGACAAGCCTGGGTAAATAACTCTCAGATGGCCAGTGTTGGTGAGGTAACTCTTACCTAAGCTGTAGGTGAGAACGAGATATCCAAGTCAGGTAAATTGAATTCTTGTACTGACAAGTTCGTAGCAGGCAGTGAATTCCTAGCCCTACCAAAGCTGCTTATTTGGTTTGATTTGTTTTTACAGCTCTTTCCCCTCTGTAGTCCCTGGCCTTTATGATGGGCTGAATTCATGCTGAAGATTTTCTTTTATGTATATTAATATGGTCTTCTCCTCCCAAGTACCAATTTTTTTATGAAAACTCTAAGAGCTTACATATCTTTGGTACTTCCAGCTCTCTGTCAGAAGTAACTGATCAAGCAGAAAGTGACTGAAATTAAGTTAGTAGCATATACATACCATGCCCACACAGTGAGTGTTGACACAGGAGTCTTGTTTCTGTAGGGGATCATCTGAAAATGATCAATAAAGGCAACGACAATGTAATGCCTTTTCGCTGGTTTTGGGACAAGAATTTCAGATGTTTGTTAAGAAATAAGTGTTCTTTCAGTATGCCTTCAGCTTTTATGAGAATGCATGTACAGTTGGTCTGATAATAATGTATCAGTGCATGTCATGGTAGCTTACTTATACCAGTATTTTTATAAACCAGGTGTATTAGGAAATAATTTAATAATAAAAAAATATTGGAATAATAAAACATGTTAAGCATATGGAAAGGCATCAGACATCATGTAATAAATTTTTCCAAAAATTATCATCATCCACCTCCGCCCTTAGAGTCACAGGACTGGTCATTCTGAAGGTTTTCTACATACATTCTCCTAGGCTGACTGCTTGCAAACTATTACAAGTGAGAGCCCAACAGGGTGATAATAGACTTGAACAGTAGTATATTTTTCCCAAGAGTTACCGCAAAATGAAAGCTTCATAAGTATAGTTGTTTCATGTATCACAAAACACACAAAAGCTCTGAAATGTGCTTTTCTCCTAGCTTATCATGCTGTGAGGTTACTGACTCTCTATGAGACCTTTCAACTTCAGCTAGTGTCATTTATACCATTTCATAAGACCAAAGGCCAAAAATGTTGTAACCAGCTGGAAGCAGCAATACCCTAACATAAACAGAAAGGAAAAGAATTTTTTTTTGTTTCCACTCCTTCCCATAAAACTTCTGTCTAAACCAATTCATTTTAAATTCTCTTACCTTCAATTTCATGGTTTCTTCTATGCTGTCCTTTAAGTCTTGACGAAAATAATATATATCACTAAAATATTTCTGTAAAACAGCCTTTCATTCCTTTTGGCAGAAATCCATGTTATAATCAAATTTAAAATAAGATGTACACCAATTTTAAACTTGGTCTTTAAACTGGACAGCTGGGAAATTTTCTGTTTGGACTGCATTATCTGTCTAATTGAACTGCTTTGTGAGCAATGCAGATTGCGGTGAAAGGTGCCCTCTAGCAAGATGGCATTTCTAATTGACTCATCTGAACTGTAACATTATTGCTGCCTTTCATTTGGTTGTGTCATGGTGAGTACATCATGATGCCTGCGATCTTTAGGGAGGGTGGATCACCTCCCTAAATTTAGGATTTTATGAATTATGGGCTACAGAACTGTTGTTTGCATACAAACAACCAACTGAATATCTTCCTGCCATGGTCTGTTACTACAAAGACATTAGAGATGCTATTTTAAGTCACATGTGCAAGCTGCCTGGAGACTATAATCAGGTTGACTAATCAGGTGGCATGGCAAATTTGGCCTGTCATATGGTACATTGAATCCACTGTCTTTGTATTCAACTGTAATATTTTTTACTTACTGAGAAAATAAAATCTCCTTTCTCTTCACTTCTTCTGTTTAAACTCAACTCATCCAGAAAAGTGGGTATACAGTTGCACTAGACTAGTCAGTTATGTATAAGCATCAGATATAGGGTAAAACCTCAGGGTTTTATTCTATACAATAACTAAGGGCTCTTATAAGCATTATTATATTGCATCTGCTCTTGTTTCAGAGCCTTGATTAAAGACAGAATGAAGTCTGTGTTGCTAATGGTTTGTGGCTCATTTGCTAGTTCTTCCTTTCCAAAATATTGCTTGCATATTTTGTAGTCCATGATTATGCAGAAACAAAACCACAGATGTTTGTATTACTGAGGTTTCCCTCTTATAACTGCATACTCTTAAGCACATCCCGTGAAAAATCTATGACTTGCCCATTCATTTCATAATCACATTAGAGATCTTCTAGAAACAGCATTTTATGTTTTATTCTGTGATTCTCCTCAATCTCTTTGCCTTCCATTCTTCATTTCTTTCTCTCCTGCATGTCTCCTATCTCATTGGCATGTCTGACTTCTGGCAACATTGTCAAGACATCCATCTGCTTCTGTTGCTGGGCTTCAGATTCGTTAAACAATCACTGGAGTGATTATCCAGTGGCCAAACCTCGGCTGGATGTTCTTCACAATGTCAAACTAGTCCTCAGTGGCACAGTCATACCAATGGTAGAAACTTCAGAGCAAAAAAATATTTGTTGTCTTTCTCCAAAAATACAATAAAAAGACATATGAAATTTGGCTTGCCTTCCATCTAATCAAAATATTTCTGTAGAGAAAGGGGGTTGGGAAGGATAACTAACGGGAGGATCAGATTAAGAGATCTGACTGTAGCTGTCTAAATCATAGCTGGCCTATACTTTTCATCTAGGCTTCTTAATGTAGAAAAACAGAAATGTAAGGATGGTGCATGCTGGTTGTCCTTAGCAGACAGGAGTCATTCATTTGAAAGACCATGCATCATTGCCCATAAAGAGAACTAGCTTATAATTCTAATGCATCTGCAATGTTAAAGGATGTTCTGCTTCAAGATCCAGTGGAGGAAAGGCTAGCTATTCTAGACAACTTCTACAAACCTTGGGAAAAAAAGTAACGGGAAGGGATTTCAAGTTACAATGGAGTTACAAAGGAAGCTTGTTTTATCAAATAATTTCAGAACTCATGTATCTCTTACTGAGTTAGGAAAGCATATTTCATCATTTCCAGAAACTGGATAAAGTGGGAGCAATAATAGAGTAACTGCTATGCTGACAAGAGGCTGTTGCATTATTCAAGGAGCTTAGAGACAATACTAAGCATGTTTAATCACACTTTTCTCATAATTTTTTGTTTGCTAAAGACATAGATGTATACTCTTAAATATTAACCTAAATACTGTTGCTCCGCATAAATATTGCTGTTCTCTCCATTAAGGCGCTGTTGTTCTCTTCAGTTTCAAAATAATCTTAAAATACCTTTTGCTTTCCCTAGCCATGAGAGCATAGCTGAAAGCAAGAACTGAAAGGAAGTAGAGCTGTGAGTGAAAGGACAAGCTTGTTGATTCCACAGCTACCCTCATCTGATATTAAGATTGCAGGTTGGTAACAAGTGAAATATTTCATAATACAGTCCATGATAATTATAAAGAAAATATCTTCCTTTTACAAAAGTGAGGTTCCAAACCACTGTCTTTTTTTTCAGAACAATTACTATCTAGTTATGTCTTATCACATCTTCATGATCATTCAAGTTACAAAGCTACATATTTCCTTGCTTTAAGTGGAGTTCTTTGCTCACATCAAAGTTCTCCACAACAGATCATAAAATGAACAATGGTAAGGTACCAGGAGGTCATTATTTCTGCCTCTGCCCTGTTTCTAGAAACATACCTTGAACCTCTTTATCTTCTTTCTAGAGAAACATTCTGTCTGAGTAGTCCCAGACTGAAACAGTGGAGGTATACTTTGACACAATTCAATATTCTTCTTTGAACTTTTAAAGTTATACCATTTCCTCA
Organism: Cnemophilus loriae; assembly: GCA_013397755.1. Taxonomy (NCBI): domain Eukaryota; kingdom Metazoa; phylum Chordata; class Aves; order Passeriformes; family Corvidae; genus Cnemophilus; species Cnemophilus loriae. The sequence continues at coordinate 572,493 of VZTF01005908.1, forward strand.
CTTCAGGTTGAAGCTCTTCAAAATTCTTCTACTTGCAGACAGTAAATACACCACCATAGCAGTAATAACCCTTTTGTTTCAAACTAATAATCCTGTTGTTCAAAACTCTGGAGACATAAAACCCGAAGAAAGATTGAGTCAGATGGGAATGTAGACACTAAGGAACTTGGAAGTTGGATTATGTTTAGACAGAGTTCAGATCAAGAATAGTGTGTATATGCCAAAGCATAGAAGACTGTTGTTCAGCAGGCGTCTGGGAGGAGTTTGATGATCCATGATATATCAGTTATTGTGAACGTCATATGCAGTGTCAGCCTTTGGGGAAACAAAGGGTGATCAAAGGTATTTGTGGGTTGCAAGGCTGAAAGCTACTTTTTTGGATTAGATCATGGTGGCTGATCTGCAGATACATGAAGGCATGCCATTTTAAGTGGAAAACAGAATGAAATATTTACCAGTACATAGTAAATACAACTCAGGTAGGTTTAGATATTTGCAATACCTAAACTTGAGCTAGTCAGGGTAGAATTCAACTATATGTAGAGGAAAGGAAAAGGCACTTTTAGGAATTTATTATGGACTTCAGTATGCAAAAAGTCCACTCTAGAAAAAACTGTTCTCTGCAGTGTAAAAAGGAAGCCCAGATGACTACATCAAGTGTAGAGTCCTACAGTCTACATATGTGTATTAACTAGGCAACTATTTGTATTTACTAGCAACATTGTTGGGCTTGACTTCACCTATGGCCAAAAAAGGTCTTGACTTATACTAGCTGACCACCCCTCAATAACTAAACACTGAAATTATTTCTCAGTTAGTGACTGATGAGGAAATCATTTTGAATTTACATTAACTTTTAGGCTATTTTTTGGTTCAGGAAACATGTAATAGAGTTTTTGTTTTGCTTTGGCTTTTTTGTTTGTTCTTTTTTTATATAGTTTGTGGTATGAACATGGGTAGATATTAAAAAAAAAACACATTCAGCATGTTTATGTAAATTAGAGCCATAAGAATATTAGAAGGTAGAGATAAATCCAATAGATTTTAAAGAAAACTTAAGTTCTACACAGGGTGGAAAAACATCAGGAAAAAATACTAGAATTTACAACAAAAGGAACCACCAAAGGAACCACTCTATAAAACGCTGATTATAGCGCTTCCCAATTGTACAGTAGAATTGAAAAATGGGCAGAATAGAATTCATTGTGTATTTAAGATCCACATCCAAAAAAGTAACTTTATGTGGCAAATCTTAATGTCTTCCTGTCTAACTATTAAGTGTGTGAAACAATTTTGAATGTACTAAGCCAGGCTCCCTTGGTGTTAATGAGTTTGACCCACAGTCCTATGAATGAGTTAAAGTATCTTCTACACTGATGGGACATTATGACAACAGAAGTGGAGGTGTTTCATACCAGCACCATTCAGTTATGTGATAGTTCTTTTCTTTTTCCTTCCTTTTTTATTTTTTTCTCTCCAGAAAGCTGAGGATTAGATTCTTATTAAACTTAAGAACACAAGTCTCTCACTCTGTCTAGTCTCTCACCACTGACTAGGGGTGTAGTAACTTAGAACAGGCAAAAGGCAGGACCCACCACCCACACAGAATAATAGAAGTCATGCTTGCAATTACTGCTGTTAAATGTGATGTCATCCATCCATGTAAGTGTTCTTCTGGCATGTAGCTGTGGAGACACTTTGAATCTCAAATGGCTGTAGACAAGTTGGGTGACTGAAGATTTCAGTATTTTCAGGTTTCAGAACTTCAGCAACAAGAGTACATCTGGCAGCAAAAAATGAAGATGCATTTTTGCATTTCACCTTTATCTCTGATGATACTTGCAACAACTCTATTTTATTCTGTCTTGTTCCAAGCCGATAAAGACAGGATATCCTTTCTGTGAAGCTCGGCCCTGAGAGGCCCCACATTGTCTTTTGCAGCAAACTAAAATGTAACATGCCAAAAGCTAACAATAACATAGTACATGATACACATACTTATAACCAACTGGACACTAACCATGCTAACACTGCAGGAAAGTGGTCATTATTAAGAGCCCTCCAGAATTACAGACTTGCTGTAACCTGGAGAGGTTAAGCCCTGGTGTACTGAGGCTGTGCAGTCCCACATGCTCTGAAGCTTTAAGGCCTAATTTATTTCATTCTTCCACTTACTCATCCACACGTAGAGATGACTCCAGCACTTTTCCTTTCAGTTTCTGTTGAACGAATATCATGACAAGACAAACATGCTTTCTAAGTGCTATTCTACAAAATGAATGCTAAATATGGACTACAATCTGGTTTGCCATCATTTTTTACTAAGTGCTTTAATAATGATCCCATTGTATTAGATAAGGTAAATGTAGACCCATGCTTGCATATCTAAACTTATATTTCAAATCAAACAAAGAGAATTCATTAAATCACAATCAAACAGTGTCAACCATCTATAAAAACAGAACAGACATGCAATCACCTATTTAGTTTCTAGTTGAGGTACTGTTTGAAAATGAGAAAGTCTAGAACAAACAAAATAGTCAGATTTCTGTTATATTTTAAGAAACATAGAAACATTTATGTTTTGAGAGCATTTTTCCCCTGTCATCTACTTATATTCTTTCACTTCATTTCACTTTTATATGGCCTTTACATTCTGTATTTATAACTATGAATAAATAAACTCCGTATTCTCAGGGTATAGCAAAGCATTTGCTAGATCTTCTTTGCCAACGGTAGTAATTGTTTTCTGATTAATGTCAGTTAATAGCACATGTCCCTCCATAAATAAAGAAATAGAAGCAGTTACAGGCATGACATAAAAACTAAATTTCCTTTCCATTTGAGCTTGCTGATGCTCAGGTGTTGTTAATATTGATGCAAAAACTGTGTGTTCTATTTCATCCATACAAAAATGAAACAATTTCTAAACATTCCTGGAGTTTTCCAACAGCAACTTAGAGAACTGCACACATTTTCATATCATATCAGTATTTAGGCATCTAAGTTATGCCTTCAGTTTCTCAGCTTTTCCTAGCTGAATATGTGAATCTTGCTATTTGCCTTTCATTTTCACTGGATATCTTTGCACAGAAACAGTATCTGGGTGCCAGTCAGGATACCTACATTGCTAGAACTAATTTTGCAGCATAGGTTAGCATTGCAAGGATTTATATGTAGCACCCAGTATCTAATGGTATACAATACTTGAGATATTTTTTTTATTCTCTATCCATTTCCAACTAGGTATGTATGTATAAAGACAAGAGTATTCAAGCAGGGCGTCCAGCATGTCTGAGAAACTCCGTCCTTAATGGCAGTCTGCCATATCATAAGCAGCAGCCTTCTCTTATTTTTTCCATTTTCTGGATTTAAAAGTTTTGAACTATTACCAAATTGGATATGCATATCTATCTATCTATCTATCTATCTATCTATCTATTAAATAATAATTTATAAGAAATGAAATATCAATAGCAAATCAAAGATAAAAACTCACAAAGATGAAACATCAGTCAAAACCTGAAATTGTACTGAAAACTCAAATTAAAAAAAAAAAAATCAAAACACAGAATCAAAATACAGCCCCACCAAACCAAACCAAAACACAGATTCAAAGTAAGATGAAAGAATGTAATTTTCTTACTTACATTCACTTTTACAGCATCCAGGGCTTCAAGTTTTACTCTGCATCCAGGAAGATGAAAACTTTTTTTAAAAAGAAAGTTGAACTATCATGGGATTGAAAAGGCACCTAAAAAAAAAATCCCACAAAAATTGTCTGTGTTTGGTAAAACATGGAATCAAATAATGAGATAGCACACACTATACAAAGTTGAAATTCAACTCTACTTAGCAACAATTCATAACTGGGGAACAGTTAATTTTCAAAATGATGAACTGAGAATACAGTGAATTTGGAGAAAAGCTCTAAGTAAGCTCATACAGCAACTTTCATACATTTCAAGGAAGTAGATAAATCAGAGATTATTGTGTGAAAGAAGATGTAGGAACAAGCAAATCTTACGTGTGGGAAATTAAAATAGATGTATTTGAAAATTTAGCATTGAAAACCTTCAGAAGTACAGATTTGTTTACAATAAAATTAAGGATTTCAAAATAAACAAGATCAAGATACCAGGAAAGGTAGTGGCATCAACAAGAAGGGCTAAAGGTATTGAGATAATGGTTACATTTTGTTAATGTAAGGAAAGTTGACAAAAGTAAAAGAACTATAATAGATAATTCTGTTTACCGACTTTTAAGATCAGGAACTTGTTTTTAACCTCCATGCTTGCAATGAATTGTATCACTTTTTTGTTCTGCAGAAGACTTCTTATAAAACAATGGGGAAGCAAATGCTGGCTTTGAACTCAAGCAGAGTATCAAGCAAGAATGTGAAAAAAAAGGCTGTGTCTAAAAGTCAAAACATTTGAATTAACAAGACAAAAATACATTTAAATATTTGAATATTAACTTCATTACAAAAATTTATATATGTGAAAAGAAAAAAACATTAGCACTTTCTAGGCTATAATGATATTAAATAGAACACTATCATAATATGATGCCTGATGTCTTTAAATCTAAGCATACATGTGCATACTCACACATATAATTTCCCAAATATACTATACTTTGGGATTTGTTTTCCATAAAGCTACAGCATGGTCCCTTGAAAAAAATTCAGCATCTTTTTTTTTTTCCAGAGAAGAGCAGTGGAGATCAATATCCTAGTGGATGCAAAAGTCTATGTTTGTTGTTAATTTTTATTATATCTATTTGTGTTAGAGACCCATAAATGCTGTCATTCTGCATCATTTGATGCATTTAGCTCAGTCTATTTGCCTGTGTTAGTTGACAACAGATGTTATTACATCTTGTAACAGATGTTGTATTTACTGTAAAGTACAAGTGGTACAGAAGAAATCATAAAAACAGAAAAAGAAGGCAGAATCTACCTTTCGCAAAGATAACTTCTTGAGATCCACAGATCTGAACAACAGCACATGCCAATAAAAACATTTAGCACTCTGTTGTGGACGTCTTTACAGCTCTGTTGCTCAATTCTGGCCTGACATTCTCATTTTGGTTTCATATCTGTTCACCTCTGCTGTTTGAATCATGCTGTCCTTTTGCGGGGGATTTTTGACAGGATCATCCTATCTCATTGTTGTACTATCTTCTTACCAGAATGAAAGATTTTAAAATGTAATGAAACTCACTGTAAAGTCCAGTTAATTAAGTTTTGGGCTGGGTTTTTGGTGTCTGGGGGTTTTTGTTGATGTTTTCTTTGTTGCTTTCATATGTATTAGCACAAATAATTAAATACTGTTTAAAAAAAAAATCTGTAATTAAGTGGGAAATTTCTGGAAGACAGATTTCAACAGAGTTTTCCAAAGATCTGTCTCCTCATTACTCCTCTCCCCTCAAATCAGCATATTGGAAGTATGCATTTGTACTGTAGTAATGAGGAGTTAATTTACAGCTTCTTCATTCTTTATTTGGAGAAATCCATATGAAGAGGGGAAACTATTTTTGCTCTAGGAACATATGGAAAGAAACAGGAGAATTCACATCTTACATTATCCATAATCTTCAAAATCAGAATAAAGAAAAAGATATTAAAGATGAACTAACTGAACACCTTTGTATCTTTTGAAAGTATGATTAAATATCATCACTTTTCTCCCACTGTTCTCTCTATTCCTCCGTATTATTATGATTACATCTACACCATTCTTATTCTCTTCTGTTGCCTATGAAAGTTGATTCCTCAGTTTGATAGAGCATAAGGTCTTGGGTTGTAATTCACTTTATATTGTCTATATCAGTTTGACTACACCCTCTTCTATTCTGCAAGGAATTTGTTTTTATCTTCAGTCTTGCATTTGTTGGATCAAGTTGCTAGCTACCATAAGGTGTCAAAGTCTACTAAAATTATGTTACTGATAAATCTGTCTCATGTTTACTGGCCAGAAAAAGCTATTGAGAAGAGTCAATGTTACATTAAATATTTTGCTTAGATATTGGGCTGCAGAAAAAGACAGAGTAGGGCAGAGTAGTGCAACTTTTTTTTTTTTCCTTTTGGTAAAGCACTATCTTAAAATGGTTTAGATTACAAATTGAAAAAAAAATAATCCTTTTTACATATTGTACAAACTCATTATTTCATATTCCTTATGCTTCTTATTCACAAGAATTTGAGTCCAATGTTCTCAGTTTAGAAGTCCTAGAAGATTTCTTCCCCATTGTGATAAAAAGTAAACCCTTCTGTAGCTGCCACAACGGCATAGGTACATCGCAACCCCCAAAATATCCAATTCATCCTATATAAAATGCAAGAGTTTAAGTTCAGATTACTTGTAAGCTGTTAATATTGCTTGTCTGCTCACCAGATAAGCTTACTGGAGGGAAGTGGACTGGTGTAACTGACCAAAGCTGAAGTTGTTTTGTAAAAATAAAAGGTATGGGTAATTTCCTGTGCTGCATTCATCAGAGAAAAATGATACAATATCTAAGGAAATATTCATCTGTCTAACCACAATTATCACTGCAGATTTTTTGTCACGAATAGCATTTTACCAATAACATATGCATATGTACATTATAAATTTGTATGGTTTTTTTGTTTTGACATTACGTCAAAACATCATTTTCAGTCTTAGAGACTGAAAGACACAGTAAAGCATGCTGATAATACCAATTTGCAAATACAGCTATACAATAAATATTCCGAGTACATTTCTGAAATTCATACCAACAAAGTAAAATGCCATGGTCAAAATGTTGCACTCAGATTTTGGATTTGTTCTTTTTTGAGCACATAGGGAGGCAATGAGTGTATTAAAACCCCAGCAGGAGCAACCAGGGCATTTAGCATCTTGCAAGTTACTGGTGCTCAGCAGTTCTGGGGGAAACTAAAAAAGCACTTTGCAAGTGCATCCACAGGGTACTACGCTGCAGCATGGTGCTGTGATACCTGAAGTAGCTTCGTTTGTGTACCAGAAACATGTTCATTATGCTTGGGCTAATTATAGCCTGAGAAGTCTTCTTGAGGGAAAGACCTAGAGAGTGATGCAGATGGAAAAAGAGATGATGGAATAAAAAAAAGTGAGAAAATATTTTGAAGATAAGTAGAGAAAGTACACAACTGAGGCTTTTCTTAAAAATGTTTTCATTAAAACACATTTATCTTACAAGGTGGAACAAGATTTGCTAGTTTTGATTAATTTTCTTTTTTTTTTTCCTTTAAAAAAAAAAGAAGTAGGCTAAGATCTTTTTTGGACAATACGCATTTCATCAGCGCTAAAAATAGAAATTATAATATTGTTTGCTCATGTAGGGAAATCGTGCAGCTGAGGTCAAAAATAGCTTTACCATTGCTCCAAAAGGAACATGACTAAGCTTAATTAATGTGTAATTCTACAAAACATTTTTAAACATATATCTAACAGTCATAACTGTTATGTCTCTTAATGATTACAATAAATTCTTAGAGAAGAATGGGATATTTTTATTTGTTTCTCTTAATAAAATTTCTATTTTACCTCTTCATTTGTCTTGTATTTGTTCCATTCCAATCATGTTAGGTCGAAGTATTACAAATTATTTGGCATATCAGCCAAATTATTTAGCATACTTTTAATTTTTAGTGTATCATTCCATGCCAAAAAATTCGATTTCTTCACTGTTCAATGTCTATATATTTTTTTTTTCATTTTATAAATCTGAGGCCATATTTCATTGATTGAACTTAACATTACTGCCAGATTTTTTTCATTGTAAAAATGACCAATCAGCTAACTGAAACTGCAACAGCTTGTTTATTTTCAAAACTATTATATCTTTATTTTTACACACACACATACAACACTGACAATTCAACATTACTGGCTTCAATTTTTAACTTGTCAGTTAAGATTCAGAGTTGTAACATGTTGTTGTGCAAGTCTCTAACTTCATACTCAAACTCTTGTGTAGCAAAAGTAAACTAAAATTATGAATTTGTACACTATGTAACTTCATTCACATGCTTTCTTTCAATTAAGGAAATCCATCACTTAAATTACATGTAGTTAATTTATCCTAAATAAAAAGATAAAGATAGCAAATGCAATTGATTTATGGTTTTTTTTAATTCCTAATGTAGCGTCTTGTGAACATTGAAATAGTATGAAACGATGCTGTTTGTTTATGTCCCTGAAGAAATAAGGAGCTTTTACAAGTTAAACTCATTTAACAGCTCTGTTGATGATGGAAATAAAACTGAGAAAAGTATACCACAATTTCTCACGAACACTCTTTTTTTCCCCTTAGGTTTAATTAATAAGGACTAATCAAAGAGATTTTTTTAATCAATAGACTAGATATGACATGGATTAAATGCAAGGAGCAGATCCACTGAATAAGCAGTCTATTTCTACAGGCATACTTCACACTATAAAAACACAGTCAACTTCAATCCTACTGGAACAAGAAGAACTCCTTAACTGCATTTATTTCATTAGAAAAAACTAGGGTCTCTCTCATTGTCTTTACAGATATGCATAACATTTAAAAGCAAAAGTTACGTTTATGTTAAAAAGATATTACTTCCCAGAGAATTTGAAGGAGTCTCTTAATGCAAAACAATTAGTACATTTGAATAAATGAAGTTACTTTTAAAATTAATCTCTATTGTAACTTAATAAAAAGTTATCTGTCCTCTGAATATGAAAGTTGTGATTCTCATATTTTTAATTTTCAAATAGTATTTGTCAGATCCTCCAGAACAGCATTTGTTCATGACATTTTTATATCTATATTTTCATTCACTCATTACATTCACATTTATAATTCTTTCTATATTTTGCTATCTTCAGATAAATATATGAGATTTTAAAAAGTGTGGATTTATTTTGTTTTGAAAAACCAGTAAGATCCAGATTAATTTTTTTTAAAATTTACTCTGCTAATAAACACTGTATGCAAAGGGCATGAAAGTGACTTGTAGTATATGAAAGCTCACTGAATGTGGCATTTGTTTTGCTGTAAGTCAATATTTTAAGTTCCATGCTACATTTTAGCCCAGCTCTTGAACACACTATATTCAGTTAAGATAAATCCCTGTTCATGAAAGAATCTAGATTAGCTTCAAAGTAGTTGCAGACAGTACTGCAAAAACATAGCTGAGATACGCACAACTGGAAAAGATTTAAGAAGCTGCCAGAAAGGTGATGGAGTCCGTCTAAATGTAGTTGAAAATGCATCTTTATTTGCATCTGATATGTATGTACCTATCTTCACAAGCAGACTGCATGTCTAAAGTGTGTGTCACAGATGGTGGTCTAATTAATCAAAGGTGCTGACACAGAACCATTTTTTCTTCTTTTTCCCCACTCTGTTACTACTCTGCTACTGACCAGATCACTCTTGTCCAAGACTCCATTTCTGGAAGAAACTGAATTTTCCTTCCTACTGATGCAATATGAATCGTATAATAGGAGACACAGGGAATGGTGGGTTTTGCTGTCGGTGTAGTGACAGCATCTATTATGTTATCTCACTTCTAAACCTCTCAGTAGCCTCCCTACCACTTTGAGTAGGAGAAAAGAATACAGTGAATAACCACAAAATTCAGCTAAATATTGTCTACTCTATACTTACTGAGTGCTATGGGCTAGTCAGAAATACCTTCCAAGCAACACAGCACTCTCCTTAAGTCAGGTGAACTGACTGATACAGACATCTTCTTGCTAGTAACATCTAGTGAAAATCACCATTAGAATAATGGAAATATTTTTTTGTTCATTGCTTGCAGACATCTAAAATGGGAGGTAAGCAATTTGGAACTGCCTCTTAAGAAAGGTCCTATCATTTTTCTAGAACCAGTGTATTCAACCCGGCTTGCAACTGTTGAAAATTCTGACAGGTTACTGACCTGACAAAGGATTTTAATCATTGTGCACATTGATGTCACCAAGAACCACTAGTCTCACTGACACAAAGCTACTGAGAAAGCTAAAATCTTGGCCAAATATTCTACAGTAGACTAGCGCAAGTTGAATGCTTATGGCATCATTACCATTTTTATTGGTAGTTACATGCATCGGCACATATGTTTATTTTTGTATAGTATTTTCAGCACAGTCTCACAATGAAGGGTAGAGTCACTGTGCTCTTCACTATACACATATGAACAGACATATACTCGAATTCAGTGACTTTTCTCACTTCTAAGAAAGAATGCTTTTCAAGTCTGCACACAGCTAGCCTACCTGCCCAGATAATGTTGGGAAAAAATGAAACTACTTTATTTTCCTGTGATAAAGTAAGCGGTTTGAGCTAAAGCTACATTAAAAGGAGAGAAAATACCTAAAGTTTGTTCCTACCTTGACTAATGTCTTAAAATTATTTAAAATGAGAAGAGGATGTATATTCTTTTCATCTGTATTTTTTTCACAGTTTCTCACCTCAGAAGAAGGGATGGTTGCTCCACAGAGCTTTGTAAGAGCTGAGGATGGCAATGGAGAGGAAAAGAAGGACTGAATGTTTGCAGAAGTGCTAAATAAAGGCGGGGGTACCATGATGGAGAGCAGGCAGCTCACAGAGGCTGGAGAGCTTCATTCTCCTTTGGGATGAAGACACAGCAGGTGGACCCAGATCCAGATACGCTCCAAACGAGGGGTTGTCAAAGGATGTCTTTGATGTGTAACAGCGATCGTCAATAGAGATGCTGACAGTAAATGGAAGTATAATCTTTATTACTGAACACTGTCCATAAACATTTGTTTCTCAAGCATCTCAGTCCGTCGTGCATCCCTAATATTCAGGACTTTGACTGGACAGCGGAGTTATGTTTGGTCAACAAAGCTGCCAAATGCTTCAAAAAGCATTAGCATCAGCTCCTCTGAGGTATTACTTCGATCCTGGTGCCGGGGTGGTCCTTTACGCACTGACTTATTTCAGAGTCAAAGGCCACTAATGGAGCAGAAGACCTAAATACAATTTAACATCAGTACTGCAGATTCTGGGAACAGCTAGAGGTATAAACTTCTTAAGCACAAATATCAAGAGTTTACAGATATTATTCTGAAGAACATCTATAATAATATCTACAGGTGTTACTGTAACATTCAAAAAGTCCCACTGTGCCTTGGTATTCAGTTCACACTCTCACATGAACATAAAAAGTCTCTCAAATTCCCAGTTTTTTCACCACTTGTAATTTTATTTTCTTTACACAATAGTTCCCTCTTCCAAAGTAATTGTCTCTCTCCCTTAGTCTATTAATCGCCACATTCCCAAATCCCTGCAGTACATATGTTGCCCCAGTCCTTCCATCTACCATAGTCGTCCTTTTCCACCCCTTCATTGTTAATTAATCGAGGAGAAAGTGGCTGTATTAAGCATTTGGGTTAGCTAGCCCAGGTACAGGAATCCCTAAAAGATAGCCATGTCTCTACAACCACATGCATTTCACTAATTGCTCTTACACATCTGTGAAGGTGTATCACATAATTATCTGTGTTAATGTGCCAGGATTCATTCCTACATAACAGTTGAAAAACTCCCCCACCGAGCGTGGAGAGGGGATTTTGGGGAAGGGTACAACAGCCACTTCACTTTATCTCTCCTGGAATGTTCATTTATTTAGCCTCAATAAAGCACTGTGAGGCTTGAAACCATGCTCTTAGTAATTCTGAATGTTTGCAAAACAAAACAAAAAGTATCTGCTTTTTGCGTGGATGCCAAGGGAACAGAAGGCAAGAATTACATCTGTCAGTACCTAGAACGGCTGAAGAATGGACTGACTTATCGAACATTTATAAAAAACCACGTCAGAGCACAACTTCATCCTGGAGAGATCCTGTCCCAATCACTCTTAACCTTTTCTTTCCCCTCTTTTCAGAGTTTGTTCTTAAGCATCTTTTTCTTACTTTCCAAATCCCTTTTTACCACTCTCACACCTGTGCTTTTCCCCTCCCCTGACCCCTACAATATTTTTAGATCCAGTTTGGTCTGAAGCAAATCCTGTGGCTTCTCCTGTTTTCCAGCTGTTCAGTGTTTTTCATGCTACCTCCCTCTTGACTGTGTATTTAAGAGAACATAGGTACTTTTCTCTTAGGAATTGAGAAAAGGAAAGACAGTGAACAGGTTGAAACAGAAAGCAAGAGAGAGTTTCAACAGCCAAGAAAGTAGGATTGTGAGACAGAGAACAGAATAGTTGAAGATGAAGCATCTTCAGTCTTTCTCTCCCCAGCAAAGTTTGCTTCCTATAGCTGAGTCTGGATCACAGTAACAGAAACATCTCTCCAAACTATTTCAAAATAGCCCAACATCCTCTTGGGGAGTATTTCCAGTTTCTTATTAGCATTCTGGAGAAAGCTAAGGCACACCTTGCAGCAAAACTTGGCTGTGTAAAAATCACAGCAGCAGCAGCAGCTTTTCGCCAGCTTTAGAGAGAGAGGGATGTAAGGGTCCTCCTGCCTGTGCCCAGCCACTACAGCATCAGAGTGCACAAGACTTGAGCTGCAGAGGACAGAGGCAAGGGAAACACTGCTGCGAATGCAACACTGCCTTCTTTTCATGCTGCTTCAGCTCTTATATTTCCATCTCCGCAGATGCTGAAAAATACCCACAAATTAGAGACTTCCATACCTCAAATGAAACTAACATATAAAGGGGAACATTTTTACAAGTGAAATGAATAGCTGGAGTCTGTGCAAACACTGATCTCCAGATAGGGTAACATCATAAACACTGGGAAATAAAATTAATGGTTGAATGATAGCAGTACTACGCTCCCAAGAATAATAATCAGATATAGATGTTTAACTGCCTGTGACTGAGGACTCCTGTATCTTGTTATAACTCACCTCCTTACAGAGTACATGCCTCTTTCTAAATATAAATATTTGAAATTATGATTCATGTGTATTTCAGTATGATAAAGTGAGCAGGAATTTTAAAGGCTTGATTTAAAAAATTGTATGACTGAAAAGGATAATCTAATCCTAAAAATGAAGAAGCCTCTTTGGACCATTATGTTTGCTGTTTGGGCAGTTCTACGTAGTGTTTTTGAAACTGTTGTGGAATAGCAAGAACTAGCTCTGAAAAAATCAGTAATTCCAAAATGCTTTACTTCAGATGAGTTATTTTTTTTTTTAAATTTTAACTGGTTCATGCATTAGCAGTGGCAAGTAAATATAAAAAGGCATTGGGGAACTTTTCATTCTGTTTTCTCTTTTCTGACTGAAATCTACTAAATTTGCCACCTCTGTTACATATAAACAGTTTGCGATACTTTGAAGTAATAACACATATTTTTTCAAAATGGAAATTTTTAAAGTTGGGAGTAAAATACCAAACTACAGCACCTTCTGTTGGTCTGTCACTACTAATTTATTTTTTTTAGAAATAAAAGACCCTAGAAGAACCAAAAAGAATGTTGCAAATTCTTTTTAATAAATCTCACTCTAATTTACTAACTGCATAAGGACAAGGAGCTGACATCACTACTGTACATCTCAATAGATAATGCTGTTCATTTAACAAACTTATAAAAGTTTTATTTTTCCTTCAGATAATATTTTTTTCTTTTCTGTTTAGAGGTAGCTTGATAAAGTAGCTAATTCCTAAGATTTCTTACTAGTGTGTACTGCATAACATACACATTACCTGTGATCTTGCGTGATGTATAAAGGATACTGATTTATTCCATATTCTTTTTATCAATTTTAACAAACTGGCTTCTGTTAAGGTGCCAGTCTTGGCTTTGAAAATGCTAATTTCTGTACCTTATTAAGTCAGATTCCTAATCTGTTACATGGGAATAGTAATTGCCACGTCACACTATTGTGAAGGTAAATATTATGATGTGATGTTCTCACCTACTGCAGCAAAGAAAAATAAGGTGGGCAGTGCTCTATAAAGGACAAACGGGTAAGTTCATACATGTTGAAGGACAGTGACCTTAGGGCCTTAATTTCTGAATGTTTTTTTCAAGATATAGAACAGTATTTACTGTTTTTAAAATTTCCCCTTTAAGGGAATTTAGAGTTGTGTCACTTTTTCCTCTTCAGGAAAGCTGTTCTCAATTTAGTGGATTTTACTCCAAAGTAACATTCAAGTGAAGTTATCTGTAGAGCTATGAGACACGAAATACAGTGACATGTGTGCTCATGGATGACCAGTGCACACAACAGCTTTATGAAGACCATTCCACTGGTTTCAGTAGGAGACAGATTGGATTCTATGAGCCCAACCATTTGAATCAGTGAAATAATACATTTTTCTTTATCAATAGCCTGTCTCTTCTAGGCATGGGGAGAAGAACACAAGACACTTAGGTCCTGAATGCAGTATTCCCTCTGAATAAAGCCACTGAAAAAAAAAAATCAGTCTAGTCTTCTTCCTCGCTTATGCTTTTGTTGGCTCTTTTCAGCCAGTGGAAAGTTTGGTATGCTGTGATGTTACTTTCCCTATCACTTCATTTACTCTAGATTCTGAGGAGAATACCTGCCCAGCTTTGCAAAAGCCATTTGGAATCTCTGGATAGAAGACAAGCATTGAAACTTTACCTGTTCAATCAGTGGCACTATTGTCATTAACTTTGGCAAGGCATGGAGTTCATCCAAAGCAGCAAGAACAAAAATATCCTTCTATTTGCATCTTACTATCTTTTCTTGGCCTTTTTGCCAAAAGTTCGAGGATTACAGAAAAAAAAATAAGAAAAAAGAATTTAAAATTATAGAAACGGTTTTGGGGATGTGGGGAGGTAAACAGGGTTAAAGGCGCAAGAAAGGAGCCTCAGATGCAAGGAAGAACAACTTCAATATTACTAAAATAAAATGTAGAACCAATTGCATTTCCCATTACTGTGGTTTTAAAAAGCAGCTGTGGTTGTGAAAAGGTCATTTATCAAACACAGACTTGTAAAATACTTTTTTGTGTACATCAGTAAATATCTATTTAAGAGGAAAAAACTACAAGGTGTGGATGAGAAAAAACTTGGTCTACTTCTGTGACATTTGACATCAGATATGAATACTAAAAAGAAATCCAAACACAACTCTGATTTATTACATTCCGAAGGTTCAAACACAGCAAAGCCACCTAAAAGGTACTGTTGTAGCTTTAACGAACTGTATTTATGAGCTTAGGAACTACTGGTATCTTATCCTGAAAAGCTACAGAACAAGACAAACTGAGAACAGGCAAACCTTTTCTGCTATGTCCTGAAGGTAACTACAATAATTTATAAAAACAAATATGCTACTATCTGCAGAAATTACTGGACAACATAACATGACAGCAAACAAACCCTCGAAGTGCATTAGAAATGGCAAATTCAGACTACAGTTTTTCTGGTATTTTATTCAGAAGGCAAAGTGATTTTTCTGTTTATAATGACGTAAAGAACCGCAGATCTGTAAATGCTGATCTATAAAATATCACTGCTGTGCAAAATAATGTAATAAAATAGCAACAACTAAAGGCACTTTCACCTTTTAAAATACAAGACTGATATAGTCTGTAAAATAAGCATCTATGTAATGGAAACGTATGTTGATCTTCAACTATCATTTTCTATCAGTCCAGAAAACTGAGGCGAAGACAAGGATAAAAGAGGGCCATAGGAAAACCAAGTCACACACTTCACTTAAGCACTCTGCCCTCCCATCTACGCAGCTTTGTGACAATGAACACCTATCCGTCCCACAAGTCCTGGCACTTTCTGCCGGCCCCGGCCGCGGGTCTCCGCGGGCCCTCGGGGCAGCCGCAGCCGACGGTGGCTCCGAGTGGGACTCAGCTCCCGGGGCCCGCCCGCAGAGAGCCTGCCCAAGACGACGGGTGACACCGGCCACAACCAAACGCAGCCTCCGGGATGCGCACCTGGGGTCCGTCGGTGGCGGGTGGGACCTCCATCCGAGACCGGCGGCCCGGGATGCCGTTGATGCTGCTCCCCTTCCCACACCTCTCCCACTCGCACCGTCGCGACTCAGATTTCCTATCCTGCCTTTCCTCCAGATCCAAGCGCAGGAGTTTCCTCCGGACAAGTGCAGCCACATACGGCACCACCCCCTCCATCCCAGAGCTCCGCGTGGGGCCAGGGAGGTGGCTGGGGCGGGACAGGCGCGGCGCTCCCGCTTTCCCAACCGCGCGCAAGTTCGCGGGGCGGCGGCGGCGGGCGGGGCCGGGCCAGCCCTGCCCTGCCCTGCCCANCCATCCCTCACGGCCGGGCCTCCCCCGGCCCTCCCGTGAGCGCGGGGCCCCCATGTGCATCTCCCACTCCGTGCCTTCCTCCCTCCCTCCTTCCCTCCCCTTCCCCACCGCCTGCGCAGGCAGGATGCGCGCGGCACCGCCATCCCCCGGCGGGAGCCCTGCGCGGTGCGGTGTGGTGCGGTGGGGCGGGCACCCCGCTCCCCCGCCGCGGCCCGGCTCCAGCGGAACCGCGGAGACAAAGTTTGCGGCGGTGGCGGCGGCGGCGGTGCCCGTGCAGCGCGGGGCAGGCCGGGCGAGCGGCGGGCTCGGTGCATGCCTGG
>VZTF01005908.1:590345-613540 GCA_013397755.1 Cnemophilus loriae
GGGGCGTCACGCCGTAGCCGGGCTGTGACCTCCGCGCTGCCGGCGGCGGCGCCCCCTGGCGGCCGGCTCTGTGTTCTCGGCGAGCACGTGCTGTGCGGTGCGGGGAGCGGGCCCGGCCCCGGCAGCGGCCGCGGCGCCCCCCGGGCCGGGCCGGACCTACGGCACGCACTCGGCAGCGTGGGAGGCGTAGGGGGGGTCGATTTATCGGGAAAAAAGGGTAAGCCCGCGTGCGAGGTGTCGCACGGGGCGGTTCATGGCCGCCCGAGGGGGTACGGAGCGTTTCGCGCCCTCCCCGGAGGGGTGGAGTGGAGATGGGGAGCGCTGGGTTTGGGAACTTTCTCGGTGACTTTGTTGACTCCTCAGCAACAGAAAGCAAGTAACTCGGTGGTTTTTTTCGCAGTATCCACACGTGCAACTGGACATAATGAAGCTTTCTGTGGATGTTGCAGCAATGTGTTTGCGGAGGAAGTTAGTTTCAACGGATGATGGTAAGTTTTTATTTTTTAATTTTTTTTTTTTTTCATATAGGGGCAGAAGCAGTTCTTTTGAGGCTCAGGCTTAGACTTCAGTTAGGATCACCAAATTCTAAATAGTTCTTTGGGATTGGAGGCATGTGTAGCAGTCCACAATTTCACTCGTTTAGAGGAGAATAATGCAAGTTTCCCAAGCAATCATTTATTTGACTAAAGCAGCTGGACAGTGAGAAAGTTTTAAAAATCTTTAAATTTGATACGTTGGATTTTTCTTTGAGTAAAGCTCTTTCTTTTAGTCACTCTAACAGAAGATAGTTTTATTGTAGTTTTAAAGTATTATGTTAAACTGGCTGTAAGGATCAGGTAAGGGAGACATATTTACATGTTTAAGTCTATATTCTTATTCAAGAAGGAATAAAATACGTTTTCAGATTTTGAATATAGCACTGTCCTGCATTGCTGTACCTCAGATCTGTAATAAGGTGTGATTTGGTTGTGATAGTGTATTTTACAGTCATCATTAGAACCTGCTTTTTGTTACTAGATAGACCAATCAAAATGCCATGCTAGGAATTGTAATTTGAGACAGGGTATCTGTGGCAGTAGCAGCAAATATTCTAACTGGACAGTAAAGTGAGTAATTGGAAAACTTAGAAAGATAGTTGCCACGTCATAAGGTGCTTTCTGAACTTCAGAAAGCAGAGGGTAGGATATGTTAAATCTAATCTTAAAATTCATGGTTTTCTGGAATTGAGCGTAAACTTTGTTTCAATACTTACTTGCCTTACTTTTTGTTTTTAATTGAAGAGGTTTGGTGGGAGCTCTTACCCAAATTCAGGTTAGTCTTTGAAAAATCAGTTATTTTTAACTCTTTAAGTTGTTGTGGCATTCTGAGAATTGTGTGGGAGAAGCATTTATTTAATTCTCACGTTTGGGTTTCTGCTGTGAATCAGCATTGATTTTGATACTCCTTACTATTGCGTATGAGTGTCGTGGATTGGGCTGATGGGCTGTTTCAGTTTACTCTGAAGGAGGTCTTTAGCCTAGAAACATGAACATTTGTTCCAAAGCTTGCAATTCAAAACCTGATCAAATACTCACTTTGTTCTTTTCTTTCAGCAGGTACAAGGTAGACAACATATCTTGAATTACTAAAAAAACGCTGTTTGCGTCAGAGTAATGTCAAAGTGCTTACAGTGCAGGTAGTGATATATAGAACCTACTGCAGTGAAGGCACTTGTAGCATTATGTTGACAACTGCCTCAGGAGATCTTGCAGGACTTCAGAGAATGGAAAGGTACAGTGTGGTGGTGTCAAGTGCTTTTTGTACTAAGGTGCATCTAGTGCAGATAGTGAAGTAGATTAGCATCTACTGCCCTAAGTGCTCCTTCTGGCATAAGAAGTTATGTCTTCATCCAGTCACTCAGGTTAAGACTGTAGATGTTCCAGTAGTTTTCTGCTTTGCAGACTTCTGTTAGTTTTGCATAGTTGCACTACAAGAAGAGAGTGGTTGTGCAAATCTATGCAAAGCTGATGGTGGCCTGTTATAATCTACATCAAGGACTTTGAATGCTTTCTGCTGGTTATGGGATATTTTGTGGCCTTCCTTATTTTAACAGCAGTCTAGTGAATGACAGCTCTTGTAGCACTAAAGTGCTTATAGTGCAGGTAGTGTTCACTAATCTACTGCATTATAAGCACTTAAAGTACTGCTAGCTGTAGAACTACATATTAAGTATGTCTTACAATTTATTTGTTGTTTAATTGAACACTGTTCTCTGGTTAGTTTTGCAGGTTTGCATCCAGCTGTATGATACTCTGCTGTGCAAATCCATGCAAAACTGACTGTGGCAGTGACAAGTCAGTCAGTGAGTGTGGAAAAATTATACCCCTTTCTACACAGGTTGGGATCAGTTGCAATGCTGTGTGTGTCTGTGGTATTGCACTTGTCCCGGCCTGTTGAGGTTGGTGGGGATAGAGGCTGAAACACCCTTGTAGCTTTAAGGAATTTCTTCTTCGCTGTTCCAAGAAACGTTATATTTCTAAGTTTCTGTTTGAAAAAATGTCATGTAATTCTCTGTGTAACCAGACTTGGATTTTTTTGTATTTGGCTTCTTGTTTGTATGTATTGGATTTGTTGCTGACAGTATGTATTCACTGAAATTCTTGAGTGTGAATTTTTTTTTTAAAGGTTATATCATTACTTTTCTATTAAACTGAGGTGGATGCTTGTTTACAGTTTCTGCATGAATTTGTTGGGAAGAAATGGATCTTGAGTATCAAAAAATCTGGATGAAATTTCAAACTTGTTCAGTATAAACTTGCTTTGCAAATTCAAATTACGTGAAGGATTCAGCAGCTTCCTTTTGTAATGCTTCTTATTATATTGAAACTCTGCGTTTTCTAAATGGTAATGGGACGCATTTTTAGCCTTAGTTCTTCCATCCAGAATTTGTCAAATTGAAGAGTGACAAACGAGGTTGCAGGCAGAGCCTTAATCTTTCATCACGTATGGAATCTTTAATAGGTGTCCGCTTATTGTGGAGTATCTACATTTGTGATGAGTGTAACAGTGGTCAGCTTGTAACCTTTTTAGTGAATCACTTAGCTTGTGACGCATAGCAATGAAATAAAACGTCTCTTGAGCTTCCTGAAGAACTTACTGAAGGAAAACTCATCCAAATAACTGCTTCAAAGAAGCTTGAGATTGGTTGGTTGGGAAAGATGGTTGGTGGTAACCAGCTCTATAGGGAAGAGTCACTAAAGTCTGGAAGTAGAGCATTCAACACATCTTGCATTGCTGAATGAGCTGAATAGTAGTAAACTACACTCGTAGCTCAAATGTCAATGGGTTTAGTTCTAAAACAGGCTTCCAGAGGACTAGTGCTATAAATTCAAATTACTCGCTTTGGTGCTTTAAGCCGACAGACCCTATATAGTACTTTAAAGTAGAATAGAGTTCCTTTGTGGTGGGAAAATTTGGGTCAATGCTGCCCTTGCTCTGCTTACTTCAAATTAAAATGAAATATGAAGCTAAATGGGTTGTTCGTAAAGAGTGTTGAACACTGTGTTTTGCAATGCTATATTGCCATATTACTCTGACCTCTGGCAAGAAGTTGAAAATACATAGATGGCATTGGCATCCTTAAACTTCTTTCTGAAGTAACCAAGCCATGTTGGACTTGTACATGCTGCTCAGTTTCTACCATTTTTTCTGTCTCTATTCAGAAAGTATTGCTCAGATAGGTTTCTTGCCCCAAATACTCTTTTCCTAAGCTTAAAATCTTCTTCTTAGTCTTTCTGGTTAGAAGAAGCTTGCGTCTGTGGAGTCAGCAGATGAGGTGTGTGTCTTGTCCCGATTTCTGGATGCTCAGTTTCTGCAGTAATCTGCTGGTGATGGCAGATTTAACTCTTGAGCGTAAAAACAGTAGTCTCAAAAGTTAAAATGCAGAAAATGTTTTAATATGTGGTCATGTTCATACTGCCGTGTAAGTATCAAGTTTTGAAATGCCTGAAGATGTATATTACAGTTAGACAATGAAGCCTTATCAAGTGCTTGCCACAAGCAGGTTTTATGTCAGTGGCCCCTTGTCCATCGAGTATGTTGCAATGTACCTAGTTTTAATACGTTTATGTGAAAACTGGCATTTTTTTGTGTTCCTATCATAAATTCTTTTAATGCCAGGACTCCAGAAAGATACTTTTACATGGTGCAGGTATGAGAAATGATTTTGTAACTTATACAGCATCTTGAAGACATAGTAAGCTCTGCTTTAGTCAAGAAGCAGTTATGGCACTGCCTTTCTAATACTAGTCTTATTTGCATTAGTCAATACAGCATTGGCTTACTGGTTTTTGAACTTAGGTTAGAAGTTTCAAGTTAGTGATATGCTCTTTTTGGAAAATACCTAGTATTTTAATACTCTGTTTATACTTTTACACTTCAACTTATACTTACTGCACTCAGTAGTGTTCTCATTGATATTTAATAAGTAAATCCAGTCCTGTCTTACATCAAGTTCTGTGTAAACTGGGCTTTTTCAGTCATTTGAATGTTTCCTCATAAATAATCATCAGCTCTATACATTGGTTTCAATGTAGGTGAGACACTGAACTACTTGACAGAAGACTGTAGGGAAGAAAAGTAATGCTGCTCAGCTGGTTTTACTGAATTAAGTTGAACCTTGTCTCAGATGTTCCTATAGAGGATGTGACTAGAGAGGAGTGGTTGGATGGCTGAAACAAGTGCAAGTTTTAAAGTCCTGCAGAAATACCAAGAGGCATTTTCTGCAGATGTATTCAGCTTTTGTTAAAAATGTCACATGTATGGGAAGTGTATTTCTGCTGGCTAAGATACAGGTATTCGTTTTTACAATGAACTGCTGTGAATTAGTCTGAGCCAGACAAACTTCTGGGAGATAAGTTCTAATGAAGATAAGCCTGCATGGATTTTTAGGAATTGTCTAAAATGAAATAATTTTTTTAAAGTGTATTATGCAGGAAGACCATAGCTTAGGCTGTCTTTCTAAACAAAAAGTAAAAAATTCCAAGCAGTATTAACACTTCCTGTAGTTCTAGTATAGCACCATTAGCCTTATAAGAAAAACCTTTTCTGTTAACCATAGAAAACGCTGTATACTCAGTGTCTGAAAGCATGTTGGGAAATTAAATATTTTTTCACTAATTTGTCACTGAGTGATACTGAAAAAACCAGGTCAGTTCTTTAGAATTGACTTTTTATGCTGACTTTTGAATATCAAAATTGACTCGTGAGATGACTGTCAGGCACAGACATTTTGAGTAATAGCTTGTTCATAGGTATTACATGAACCAGGACTAGAAGGGAGTCTCTACTGTTGTGGTGGCACAGAGTTGGATTTCTCTGACATAGCTGACTTTCTACCATAGGAAGTAAATGCAATGCTCTTATGTTCCACAGTATCTCACTTGTATTTGTGTAGTTCAAAAGTGGTCTTGTGTATGAAGTCGTGGTAAAGACTCAGCTTTCTTTAAATCTGGGATTGTTGCAATT
The DNA here is from genome assembly GCA_013397755.1 of Cnemophilus loriae. Classification (NCBI taxonomy): domain Eukaryota; kingdom Metazoa; phylum Chordata; class Aves; order Passeriformes; family Corvidae; genus Cnemophilus; species Cnemophilus loriae. Next base: position 595,851 of record VZTF01005908.1, read on the forward strand.
TATTTCCATACCACCTTTCCCTTCCCTATCCTCCCCCAATCATAGAATTCATTCCCTGAAGCCTTTTCTCTAGTTGGCTCTGGTAGCTTCATATGAGTAGGCTAATAGTGTTCTGTATATGAAACACAGAAGTGTCATGGATCCAGAATATAAGGCAGTGGACTGCATCATGGTGTTACTCTTCATTGAAGCCTTGCTATGAAATCTACAGTTCTCTGAAGAGCCAGTTTTTGGTAGTTTCCTTTCTTGTTCGCATTTTTGGATGATGTCTGAAGGAAAGGATGGTGGAGGAAAATAAAAGTGTGCTGTTGGAATTCTCCATTTACTACATCCTGTTCTTCTGATCGGTATCTGCTATGCTTCTGTCTCTTGTATCTGTGTAGCATCTGTCTTTATTGATAGCAAGACAAGTGTTGAAACTGGTACCTGTTAATGTGGTGCATGAGAATTGTCTGGAATCTGTGAGACTATGTGTGCATTCTCCCCTGCCATTGTTGCATGCTACAGGTTCGGAAACTTGGAATGCAGTTTGGAACAGGACAAACAAAAAACGTTGCATGCATTAATCCAAGAGTTAATTCAAGGCTGTTTAATACTACAGCCAGTTGGGTTCCTGGTGGGAGGAGAACTGACTAGTAGGTAGAGGCTGAGTCGTAAAATGGATCTTGGTTATTCTGGATTTTTCACTGCTGTAAGGAAGAGAAAACTACCAAAGCCATTATAGCATTTCATTCTTACTGTTAAAACTTAATTTTGCCTAGTTCCCTTTTTAAATGGGTGAGTAATTCTGTGAATTTTGAGCTCATGTGTTGGGGTTTTGGGTGGTTTTATTTCTTGGGGTGGTTTTTTTTAATTACACTTAGCTTGCTAGGATGACATGGCATGCGTAATTCTAGTCTTAAATGCCCAAACACAGAATGCTTGATTAAAAAGTTTTAATACTAGAAAATTATTTCAGGGTCTGTGAGAGTGGGTCAGATTCTTTACGTTGGTAACAAACTACAGGCAAAGCTGTAAACGCAAATAGTTCTGACTTAGGTAGCCTTCGATGGCATTTTATGACTCAAGGAGATTAGCACTTAAAGGACTGATTTCTTCGAGCGTTACAAATTTGTACCAGGTTCAGACATTCACTTTACCTGAGGGAGACAATCTCTATAGTTAATTAAAGGAAAAAAATGGCTTTTCTGCATGGCCTAAGTGCTTTGCATAGAACAATTTTTACACAAGTTTTGTAAACAGCAAGCTGAGACTTAAAACTGAATAAATGCCTACTTGGGTGTTCAGTGTTTTGGTAGTATTTGGGATTCAGACTGATTTTGGTTACTGTCTGCTGACCCAGCCAGTTAATGGTAGCTATCAATGTGTAGCTTGAATTAATGGGGCAATGTTTGGAAAGAGAAGAAACAGTCTGTAATGAATGCTTAAGTGCTATATAAATAATCTATATTGTAGTTAGTGCAAAATACATCTCTAGCAATTTTGCTTGATCAGAAGTGTGTTTGAGGGGATCTGACCTACAGGTAAGTGGTAGCTGGTCATGTCCCACTTCTAGTAGAAAAATTAAGACCTATTTCCTCTTGGAAATAATGTGATACTCCCTGGGAGGTGGAAGGTGATCAAGGATGTGAGTAAATGTAGGGAAGATGAAAAAACTGAATGGATGGTAAAAGAGTAGAAAGCTCAGTTAAGGCAGAAGACTAGCGTAACTTGGGTTAGTTAATCTCTATTTTGTATGCCTTGCATGCTGCTGTGACTGACAAGAATGTAAGATCAACTGTCCTGTGGGGTACGTCAGCAGTTGGGACAGAAATGATCAGGAATTTAACAATGGATAAGATACACAACAATAAGAAATCCATTGGGTGACATACTATAGAATCTTTAAAAGATTCCAGATACCCACATCTTTTAAGTGCATTTAAGGCCGTCCTTTCTCCTGCTGCAGAACGAATTAACTACTTCCTGCTTATTATACTTGATGTTGGGAGAAAACTGCTGCCAGTCTTGCAGAGGACTGGCATTTTTCTAGTGACTTCTCTAATTCTTTAACTGTCCTCTCTGCAGAGATGCAAAATCTAAGCACTTAAGTAGTACTGAGTCACTATTTAGTTGTTCTGATAGGTGGGTATCATTTTATTTTCTTACCCCATACTACTTCGGCAAAGGCGCATGTTTTATATGGGAAATAACACCGTAGTTCCTGAATATTACTGTAATAGTTGGAAATAAAAGATGCTTGTGTTAAATCCTGTAAAACTGTGAGTTCAAGTTGGTTTTATTTTTTTAGCTTTCCTAGTAGTTTTCCAAAAAACGTGTCTTGAAGAACTTCTTTTATGTATCTCATTTTCTAGAGACAAACTTGAGAACTTGGCACTACTAGGTGGCTGATGATTTTTTTTTTCTGATTTGGTAAAACATTGACATGAAAGTTTTCATAATGAAACAAGAATGGCTTAGGGACAACTTTCTTAACTGCAGAAAAGATTGTCAGTGTGTGATAAGCTGTGCTAATAGGGTTTTAATTTAGGTGAAATCTCCTTAATTCTTACCTAGCAAAAGATTTTGAAAAACAGGTTGATTGAACAGTAATTGATACCTAGATTTTATGATCTGTGGGGTGAAGGTGTGTGGTTGTGCTATATTAAATCATTTTTGATAGAATGTGATTTAATGAGCGAGATACTACAGTTCTGGGATGTAGTTTTGTGCATCAGTGTTACCATTTGAGGCATAAAAGCAAATTGTTACTATTTATCTGTGTGTCTATCAAAACAGCTGCTGCACTGCAAGTCACGAATCTCTTTGAAATTACATTATGTTTATGTTTTTAAGGCTTGTGGAGGATTTTGTGTTAAGAAGTGCTACCTTTCAGCCATCACAGGGAAATTTTGCCGTATAGTACTCCACAGGGTGGTTAACTTCCATGAGCGAGTTGTGCCCTCTGAACTGCTCAGTTCATAATTTAGTTCCAGTCTAAATGTTCTACAGCTGGTTTTTAATGTTCTTCTGTATGTCACCAAATTATGCTCTTTGTATTTGTCAGCATCTTCTGGTAGAGCTTTAGCTATAATCTTGCATTAAGAGATACCTGGTGCTTCTGAAAGTATTAGACTAGGTTCGTGTGTAGGTGGATGTGCAGTAAGAACTGATGAGGTGTTGGGAAGTCCAAATATGCTTACTGACATAATTATGAGAATGAATGTAGAGTATTTTGTGGTTGATTATGATTAACAATCCTACCATGCGTTCTTGGAGTATTTTAAGTGATCAGCTGAGAGGCTTGGAACACCTCAGACTTTGGGGAAAACTGGAACTAGAGATGCTAAGAAAAAGTTGGGCTCAGTCTCTGTCCCTTAATTATGGGGTGCCTGGGGAAGTATTCAGGGAAGTAGTTCTTTCTAGTTCTCCCCATTCACATGTCCCAATTTGCAGAAACTGACTGATCCCAGGTTAAATCCAAATGGTTGAGCTATGAATAGACCCTAGCAGGCAGCATTTGAGAGGCTGCTCTAGCAGTATAGTGAACGGAGGTTTTGCTCAGGGGGATCGCGTGAGCAGTCTGTAATACGGGTTATCCACGGAGATCAGTGCAAACAAAAGTGAGCATGTTCTTGGTCTGGCCAGGTCTGAGTCAGCTCCTGTTTGAAGCTGTATTCTGAATGAGGATGATTCTTTTTACCTTTATTTCCTAGCAACTCACATCCAAGGATTGTACGGATCACTTTGACAACAGATGTTCACTTGTTGGTATCTACTATTCAGAGTTATTTTTGTCGCTTTTTAAGGTTTGTTTATTAAATTCAGCCAGTAATTAAACACACAGTCAGTAGAAAGATGCAGTTACACATTAATTCAAATACGTACGGCACTTGGAACTTGGAAAGAAAAACACATACCATATTTTCGTGTGACTAATGTGTTTCTAAACGGGAGGTTGAGGTGGATGGAGGTTAAAACATGAGGGTAGAGTAGGGGAGGAAGAGGGAGAAAAATAATTCCTGGAAGAGGACCTGGTATGTTGGGGAGACTAGAACTGGGGTCTCTCCAAGAAAGCCTAGAAAGTCTGGGTAAACTGTGCTTGGTGTGATAAATAGTGTTCTGCCATTCTTGGGATCATAATTCTGCAGTAGTTGTATGTATTGCAAACTTAGGTTCATTCAAGAGTGAAATAAATTTTCTTGCTTTTTGTTTGGTGGGTTTAGTTTGGTGTTTTGGGGGTTTTTTTGGAGGGGTAGGGGGCTGGTTTGTTTTCCAGAGAAGTGAGAGAGGTGAAAAAAAGCCTCCAGAACTTTGCTGGACCAGTAGACTATTCTCAGTTCTTAACTTGTCTTAATTCTAACACAGCTCTTGAGTGTGCGCAATAGTATTTTGACTTTTTTAAGGTAGCTCATTCTGCCCTGGTGGAGTATTTTACTTAGTGGTTTTGGGGGGAAGGGATTTTTTTGGCATTTATAAGAGAAAATGTGGGAGTGTTAGATTATGAGTTTTGAACTATTCCATTAACAGGGTAAGTGAAGAGTTCTTCATTGTAACATGAGTTTCTTGGTTACAGAGAACAGAATCTTCATAGTTTGCTACTTCAAATTGGTGGTTTTCAAATTCTTTTTTGTCTTTTCATAAAAATCAAAAACTTTTATCTTAATAACCTTTCACTGTGAGGATGAAGAGTGATTAAGAAAGGCATCAGGATTCTCCGAGGCTCTTTCTGCAGTATTTTGTGATGGTGCATTCAAAGACTGATTCCAAGTGAAAATGACGGTACTCTTGTAGTAACACTACTTTCTCTTCCTCCTCAAATCAGAAAGTTGTTCCCTGGCAACATACCCTAGTATATATAAAAGTAAAACTTCTTGCACTGGTTGGATGTTTCTCTGGGTTACTTTGGTGCAGCTGTTGTCAACATAGCATGTCTGGACTCAACCCGGAATTCGAGCTCTATCCTTCATCTACTGAGAAAATTCTCATCCAAACTTAAGCAGCATCATTGCCCTTGACAGACGTACTTCATGCTCTGACATACAAGTGGTTACCTGGGAGAACAGTTTGTGGGAGCTGACAAGTGCATTGTACCTACTGAGGCATTCAGTATTGACAGCTGGGAGCCACATTCGGGTATCTGCAACCATGTGGAGTTAAGCTTGAAAATTATTTGCTCCATCTGTGCATGTATAGTTTCACTTGCTAAGTGCCTCTCTGGTACTAAATTAAGAGCTTGGTCTAAAATGTATAGATCTGTAGGCCTGTTCCCCTTCGGGGATAGGAAAGCTATAGGATGTTAGGGATCACCTACTTCTAGAAATCTGCCAATTTCTAGGACAATTAAATTAGGTTACATTCTACCTTATATTCTTTTATAAGGAGTGTGGGGAGCTAACAGGAATGTAAGCATGTTTTACAGACATAGCAGAAGCAAAAGAACTGTCTAGAGAATTCAAGAAAAATTTAAGGGATGTGCTATATTCATAAAACATGAACTGTGTATTTCAGAGTTCTGCTAGTGATGAACTGAACCTGCCCTCTGTAGCCTAAGGCGAGCCTTGGCCAAAGAATCTTTACAGCAAATGGGTAAAATTAGTTTACTAATAGTCTTTTGGGGAGTTCTAATAAAGCACAGTGGAACAAGATTTTATAAAAATATGCAGGTGTATGCCTTCCACATCTGTGCAGCTGCTCGGAAGCATTCCTTGGGATTAAGTGGTCCTTAGTGGTGTGGTAAAAACGGCCCCTTGTATGAACGTGAGATCTTTTAAAATCTCCTGCTCTCCCAAGTTGCTTTGAATGTCTTGTTTATGGGTGTCTGGTTTTGGTGTGACGGCGGCACTGCTGAGGAATACACCTGGTGCAGGTAGCTGGGCTCAAAAGCTGCACATTGAGATGGGAGTTGAGCTCCGAGTGGGAGCCCGAGACAAGTCCGGGAGCTGCCAACCTTTGGGATAACAAACGGCATGAAGATGGGTGGTGCCAGCCAGGTGAATGGACACTGAGAGACACAGCAGGAGCCCTGAATTGCTGACCATTTGGATCACAAAGGAGATGAAGACCAGTGGTGCCAGCGTGGTGGACGAACATGGAGAGGAGGCAGGAGCATGGGGAGACTGAGGAAATAAAAGCCCAGGGGTTCCTTAGTTAAGGGTTCCTCTTCGGAGGCACCAGCTTGGGCTGTTTTTGTGGTACTGTGCCGGGAATAAATGACTTTCTGGAACGAGGCATCTGAGACTCTCCTGTGGGAAACCTGGAGCCGAACCGGTAAGGAAACCTGGTCTGACTGTGTGAGTGGGGTGAGAGGGGAGCCAAGCAGAGCTCCCATCAAGTTGCCGGAGCTGCCTGCTGGGAAGGGGCTTCGGTCCCAACAGTGGAAGCCTGGCCTTGGGAGTGTGACTGCCAGGGAGCCCGTGAATGGTCAGAGTGGGAAGCTTTCTTGATAAGTACATGATGCCACAACTTGAGGTGGTGTGCAGTGTGCTCAAGATACCAGTGCCGCTTCCATAGGGCAGCAACACCACCATGTGTTTGACTGACAAGGCAGGGCAAGTGGTGTTCTTTCATGTGGTAGCTGTAACTTGTAGAACTGGTGCATTAATCAGTAATTGAATCTCCTGTATGATTTGTACACCCTGTCAGAGCTGCAGCTCTCTGCTCCACTAGTCTCTTCGCTAACTAGAGATTTATCTCTGTTTTGCTCACTGGGAACATCCTCATCTATTGGCTTTTTATGGCCCCAACAAAATCAGAACTTCCCTGGTGTCTGGTCTCTGGTGTGTGCCTGATTGATAGGTAAGAATTTGCACGTATGTGGTAAGGGTATAGACATTTATAATCTTGATTCATCTGATTGGTCTGTTCTAGTATCAGGGTTATGTTTGTCTTTTGCTAAGAGTTCTCAGGCTCCTTTTTTAAGATCTGCCAACAATTCTGAAAGTGCAGCATTTTTATCAGTCTTCTAAACTTTGTTTAAAAGTTTTCTAGTCCACTCTTTGTATGTAGATAATTAACCTTTTATAGCATTGTTTAGGAATATTACAATGTTAGTTTAAACTTGCTGTATTTTATTCAGAATTTTAATAAGTACTGTGGATTCCAGGGAACATTTTGGGGAAGCTTTTAGTAAAACTACAGATATTTGCAACTTCTCTGATTTCCTATGACTTGATTTTAGAGCAAGCCTTTCCCTAGGCATACAAGGTCAAAAAAAGTAACTGTGCTCCCAAATGACGTTTCCTTTTTGTCCTTGAGGGGCCTAAGAAATGGGTTATAGACAAACCAGGAGCTTTTTTTACTTTCTTCAAACTTCAGGAATTGTTCTTTCTTCACAGCTGCTTCTTGTTCCCTTGTCTATACTTCTCTTTTACAATATATATCTGTGTTTCTGTATAGGTACATATTTTTATTGTGCATATAAATATATGTGTGTGGGAATGCTACTAATAAACAAAAGCTAGTATATATTTACATCCACAAAATGTAAGGCAAAGAACAAGTAAAATCACTTGCTGCCTAATATCTACTAAAAATGATCAGGAGATGGAGAAGGAATCACTAGTTTGACATGACATCAATATTGCATGTGTATTTTCTCATTCTCACTGGTGGTGTCTGTGGAACTAAGTTCTTCCAGGAAAACTTGTTTGGAAGAGGAAGAAGGTTTGGTTGGTTGGTTTGGTTTTCCTGCTCTTTCTGAAATCCTGAAATATTGGCAGGGTGAGCTTTTCTGCCTTAGCTAGACTGCAAATGTGGGAAGATGCCCAAATTACTTTGGGAATGGGGGGGTGCAATTGGACAAAATGGGGGGAGGATGTGGATGGAATCCTTTAAGGGATGGTGAAAAAAAGTGTGAACAGTTCTTCGAGTAGTTCTGAAGTCGCAGATGGTTGGGAGCACATGAAAGGAAAACGTATTTTTTCCTAGGGGTCTGCTATTACAGTTCGGATACTGAGTGAACAGTTGTACCTTGCCACAGCCCTTCTTCCTACATGCTCATGCAGGAGTCTTTCTCCATCAAGGAATTGGGTGGTTATGCAATATTAACAGAGCTAGGATGGCTTAAATATCTAAAGAAAGTTTTGTGTCATGAAACTTTTTGTAGTTGTTTTAGTGAGAGAGTTCTTTCTGTGGAGTCTGCCTCAGTATATTTAATTTCTTAGATGCTTGAGCTATTATTTTATAGTAATGAGTGCAACAGTGCGTTAAGATAAAGTAAAACTGATCTAAGTTCTGGGTTTCTCATAGTTGAACTGTGTGGTTGACTTACGTTGTAGCTTTCTTGTTCTGTCTTCTACCTGAAGACTGCAGTGCTGCAATATAAACACATCTTGTTCCAAGATGCTTTGCAAACTGAAATTAGCACTATATACTGTTGCCTACTGGTTAAAATTCTCCAACTTTAGTGTGCTCATTTTTCAGGTGTTTCTTCTCTTGTGCTGATTGAATTCAGGTAAAAATAGAACAGTTCAGTTGGAAGGGACCTGCAACAATCATCTAATCCAACTGCCTCGACCACTTCAAAAAATTAAAGCATGTTCCTCAGGGCATTGTCCCAGTGCCTCTTAAACATTGACAGGCTCAAAGCATTGACCACCTCTTCAGGAAGCCTGTTTCAGAGTTTGACCACCTTCTCAGTAAAGAAATGCTTCTTAATGTCCAGCCTGAACCTTCCCTGGTGCAGCTCTGAACTGTTCCCACATGTCCTATGACTGATCTCAGAAGAGATCAGCACCTCTCTCTTCACTTGTCCTCAGGAAGCTGTAGAGAACAATGTGGTTGTTCCTCAGTCTCCTTCTTTCCAAACTAGACAACATCAAAATCCTCAGTCACTCCTCACAGAATATCCCTTCCAGCCCTTCCACCAACTTGGTTTGCCCTTCTCTGGACAAATATAAGGACCTCAATATCCTCCCTAAATTTTGGACCCAGCACGGCACACAGCAGTCAAGGTGAGGCCACACCAATGCTGAATACAGAGGGATAATCCCCTCTCTTGTCAGACTGGTGATGCTGCGTTTGATGCACCCCAGGATGGGATTTGCCCTCCTGGCTGCCACGACACATGGCTGACTCACACTGATCCTGCTGCCAACCAGAAACCCCAGACCCCTTTCTGCAGGGCTGCTCTCCAGCCACTCCTCTCCCAGTTTGTCCTGGATGCAGAATTTGGTATTTGGACTTATTAAATTTCACCTCACTGATGACTATCCAATGCTCCAGTCTATCTAGATCCTTCTGCAAGGTCTCTTGTTTCTCTAGAGAGCACCTCCCAGTTTGGTGTCATTAGCAAACTTGGAGATGGTGTGTTCAACTCCCCAGAATGTCAGAGCTTGGGACAACTGAGACATTTGGCTGCCTTAACTGAGTTGGTAGAGCTCAATGACAGAAATGTATGGCTAAAGCAGGCACTGTAAGGAAATGAAATAGAGGGAATTAAAACATGTGGATTTGAAGACAAAAGTTCAAGATAAACTTCAAAAACATCAAGGTGTTCTTTTAGCAGAACATATAGGTGTTTTAAGAGTGTGCTCTGAAGTAAGTCTGTTTTCATTTTGCTCATTAATACAATAATTACCTTTAAGTATTTTAAAATTCAGGATATAATTGTTTGCAGTAACAAATGTATAAAATCCTTTATAAAAGGCTTGTGTGAACTTTTTATGAACTAGTGTGCAAGGAACTGCCTCTGCTGCATAGTTATACGTAGCTGTCTTTCGTTTGAGTGTCTGATTGAAATGAGAACTGGAAGAGCTTCTTGGGTATTAGATAAATGTCATATCTTTAGAGATATCAATATAATAATTTGAGATAGGTATCCTTTTTATGAAATACAAATTTTTCATCATTTTAATGGGATAAATATGATTTTGTGTCTTAAGTAATGAAGGAAACTCAGTGGTCCCAGAACTTAGCATGATGTGTTTTGCATTTACTACTCCAGAATAGCAGTTAGGTAGCTGTTGCCATGTTTGAACAGTTGGTGGCTCCAATGCTTTGCAGCTATCATAATACATACTGCTGAAAAAAGTTAGTTCAATTCTAGCTGTACCAAACTAGTTAGAAATGTAAAAGGAAAACTGGAATCAGGAACTTAGTAAATAACCAAACACTTACAACTTGCATTTTAAGCCACTAGGTAAATACCCCCTTTTTAGTTCTTAGATAAGCATGAAGTCCACTATTGCTGTCTAGCTTAAGATAAATTATAAAGGGGCTCCTTTACAAAGTGCCAGTTCAGAATCAGTAGCAATATTATTAAAAACAGCATAGCTGGCAGCATCCTTGCTCCATATTGCAGGATTACACAGGTAGGAGAGATGACAGCTATCCTGACTAAGAAAAAGGAGGGAGAGAATAGTCAATCCTTTTCTGGAAAAGAGGCAGAGATGAGCATGTAGACAGTCTTTATACTGAGACTTGCCCAAGTGCTTATGTACGTATAAAGGGAAGTGCTTTTGTTTGGGTGTGGAAATAAAGGATTTAGTGGGCACTGGAGCTTGATAAAGCAAGATGACAACTTCTTAACGGAAGAGCAGGTGCTACTTTTAGCTGTCTTTTCAATCATTGCAGGAACACTTAAACACAAAACTTGAAGAGGATGAAAAAGGTTGTGAAAAGTGTTAGTCCTAGAAGTCTGGAGGAAGTCTTGGATAAATGTGTAGACATGAGACTAGAAACTTCTGGTGATGACTTTTTCGAGCTTTTTGACCCCCAAAAATATGACTGGAGAAATGGAACATTACTCCACAGGTTTTCCGTGTTCTTGAAGAAAGGAAAATGTAGAATTTATTTTTGTTCTCCAGTGCTGGAAAACTACAGTTTGTCTGTTTTTGATGAAATATTTGTATTATGCCATCCTGAACTAGTATAGGTGCTCTGTTACTCTTTTCCTTTCTGCCTTGTTTTTCATCTGGATTGTTATTACCATGCTTTGTTCTTGAAACTTTTGTAGTTTATGGTAGAAACAGCACTGCAGGACAACCATAGGGAATGCAGCCTTGCAGGTACAGCTTGACCCTCCAAATCAGAGTGAGGTAAAGAGCAATTTGAGAAGACACAGCCAATGAAATCATTGACCCAAAGTTACATACAAGTGCAGTCTGGGTGTAGCATTTTGTTTCTGTACAGTTGAGTGTTATGTGCTGATGAAGTTCTGTTTGGGGCTGAAAAAAGGGGGGAAAGGATTTGAGGAGTTTTTATAACGTGCAAACTTATTAAGACCCTTCATTTTTATTTCCTTTTGTCTCCTGGAGGAGAAAAAGGAACAAAAATAGCCCTGCTGATCAGAATTTTTGTGTCAGTTTTGATTGCTGTATAGCATTATACTATCTTAGCGATATTTCATCAAACAACATATACTAGCAAAGTGAAGCCAAAAAAATGTATCAGTTCAATACCTACCCTATTTTTATTTTTCTTTTTAAATTAAAATTTTTGAACTAATTTCTTTATATTAAAGTCATCTAAGAGCTGCACTTGAAGACAAGGCTGGAATGTAGTTAGAGATACAGTATTTACTGGAGAACTCCCTTAGCTTTTCTTCTAAGCCTATAAAATTCTTTCCAAGTGTGTTCTGTGATGACTTTTCCCTATTTTTAGTAATATATCTATTATTTTAACATTAATTGATGATAAATTTTATTGAAACCAGGTAGTACTAAGATTAAACGTATATGCTTGTATCATCTAAACAGTACTCTGGAACAGCCAGTGGACAACAGCAGACTAACATCTCAAAGTATTTACGGGCTGCACTGACTAATTCTTGTTCCTATTGTGGATTCCTAAGTTGCTCACATGTAGTATACAGCTTCCATGAAATATATGTTAATGCTATTGGGAAGATGGGAAAAACACACCACTCTGAGATCCTTATCCAGGACTAATCAGCTCATTAATGGGGATCAGTTTGGTGTCAGTTTGTGAGAGGTTTTGTGTCTATTTAAGAAAAAAATTAGGTGTTTTGTGTGGCAGTAAGATGTAGTAGGAAAATTTGTGGTATCTATGTATCTCCTTAAGCACACTTTTTTTTTTTTTTTTCCTTTTTAATGAGGACCTTGGCCTTACTTTTTCCAGATACTGGTTTCATTTTGCTGTTTAATACAAAATGAGAAATAAACTTGAAGTACGCTTTACAAGTAGTGCAGGGATAGCAGTATTCATGAAACCTTGTGTGGTGAATGGTTTTGGTATTCACTTGATTTCCACTTGAAGATTTTTCCTGTAACTGAGGCATTTTGGATATCTCATACCTGTAACGGCAGAGAAATACCTATTAACAAATAACTGTAGGCATTAGGCATATAGCCATTAACATCATTACACAGTGTGATTTTTACTTTTTAAAAATGAAACATAAGATTGGAAATTGACTTTGCATTGTGAATTTCATTATCAAGTTAATAAAGTTTTTGTGTGCTGATGGAAATTGTGTCCTGATAAATATAGACTGATCCATAAAAAAGAGCACATGATGTGGTTTGGCAGGAGGTTCAACAGCCTTTGAATAGAAAGCTGTGGCTGTATTTTGTGTATTTATAATCCAGGAAAAGATCAGTGCTAGCATTTTTAGATTAAATTCTTGGCCATGCGTAGAAAGGGTATCCCACTTGGTAGACTGATGTTCTGATTTTCCCTAGACCAGCTGCTACAACTACTACAAGTGCATGTTAACATCAGAGACTTCATTGCATAGACTTGCCACTTTAAAAATACATTAATATCTTGCATGCTCACTTGGGAGAGGTGGGAAAGTTTGTATCTGTGTCAAGCAGACAGAGACAGCCAGTCACTTGAATTTTGAATGTGTGAATGGTATTAAAGAAAATTAAGGTGACTGCATTAATATTCTTCGATACTTACATTCTTACATCAGATGTGACAGAGTTACTGGGTTTTGGTGTGAATTCGAGACCTCGTACGAATTCTTTAACTTAGTGTGTCAATTTAGGGGGGACCTAATGGTGAGGTAGGTCACCTGTTCAACGCTGGCAGTGTGTAGCTGCTAGTAATCTAAAAATAGATGCTCGGGAGTTGTTACTAATGGAAACTTAAACCTTTACTGACTTTCAGGAGTGCCTAGGTCTGTCCTGATTTTTAAAAGAAAAGAAAATAAGAGATTAAGAGTGTTCACTCCAGAATATCTAAGGAAGTCTCCATGGAAACAGTGTACCTAGCAGTACGGAGAAGTAGTTTTGAAAGTAAATGGCTGACTGCTGAGCTATGTTTGAAGTACAAATTATTAAATGAATAAAACCTTGATGAAAATAGATATGCAATTACCTTCTGGATACGGTACTCTGAAGTGAGTAGTGGAATTTGGAATTACTGTGAAGAACGGAAGCTGTGCTTGCGCAGGCACGATCTCACGTCTGCGCTTCTGCACCCTTTTCCCGTTCACTTTAAGGGGGAAGTCAGCACTGCAGAGCTCGGGGGCGGGAGCGGGGGCGGGGGATGGTGGAGTATGAGAGGACCTTTCCCCCCACCCCCATGTTCCTAAGCCGAGGGGGCACCTGCGGAGTTGGGGGCGGTCGGGCACCTGCGGGAGCGGGGCGCTCCCTGGGAGCAGCGGCAGCAGGCAGTCACAGCACTTCCTCGGCTCTGCCTGCCAGCGGCTTTTCCTGGGTGATTTCACGGGGACGATGAAGAGCGTGTGAAGAGTTATGGAGAGGCCGGGAGCTGGGACAGAAGGGATGCTGGGACCGTAATGCGCAGGGGAAGCATCAACTGAAGTTTCGATCAGAATATAAGTTAATGGAAGAACAGTGTTTGCTGTGTGCTTGGGGGCAGGAGGAGCAATACTGGTGGTCTGTGGTTGTTGAAGATGTCCCTGCTCATCACAGGGTATTTAGACTAGAGAACTTTTAAAGGTCCCTTCCAACCCAAACTTTACTATGATTGTAATGTACTCTTCTGTGGTCTGCATCTGCTTCCCCAGTGTTCTCTCTCTCATCTGTCCCCACCTGAGTTCTCAGCTGACAACTCTTTCTTGTTGCAAGCATGAAACAATAATATAGTTTTCTCATTAAGATTTCAAAAAGATCTTCAGTTAAAATTCATATTTTTTCCCTTCTTTTAAAAAAATCAAAAGATCCCAACCAACATTTTTGAAAATCTATCTCAAAATCAGGTAGATCTTTTGCAAGACTAGTATCAACTCTTTCAGCTCTACTTTTAATGAACCATTAGATGAATTAAACTTAAGAGTTGTGAGTGAAGTTTTACTGGCCTCACTAAGTTTATGGAATCGTTGGTAAGTGTGGCATTGTTATGAATACAAATGCTGTGTAGCTTTTAGTCCTACTTTACTAGCTTAATTATCCCAACCTAAAATAAGAGAACTGTTTGGGGTTTTTTTTTTTGTTGTTTTGGTTGTGTTTTTTGTTTTGTTTGGGTGGTTTGGTTTTTTGTTTGTTTGTTTTTTTTTTGCTTACTATCTATAGAATCATTATAATAGTTGTGTATAACTGAAGAAATACTTGGTGATTTGTTGTGTGGTTTTTGTTTTGTTGTTGTTCCTCCCCATGCTGTTGCTATAACTTCAAGAAGTTCCATTTCAGTGCTAGGACCCCTGCTCTGTTCAAAACTATATAAAAATCAAAAGGATAGTATGAAAACCAAGAACTTACAGAGAGCATATATTAGATCAGAAATAGAATTTGACAGTGGGAGATGATGTGAACATACTAATCAGCATAGACATTAGTCTGTGTTCTTAATCAATAGAGAACTTTCTTAACTACGGTGCTATGTATGAAAATAATAGTCAAAACACTTATTCTTCTAAATCACTCTTCAAATATTTTTTTACTATGAGGCAGCTTAATAAATGTTTGAAGTACTTTCAGATACATGAGACAAAATAGGATATAGCCTGAAAGTATTTGATCATTTCAGAACTTGAACATGGAGACAGGTGCTGTAGTCCTTTGGAAGTGGAAACTCCCCTTTGCATCCTGAGATGGGATCACTTAGAAGGATATGCAATTGAAGCCAAGTGACTTGTGTTTGACACAAAAAGGAATATGAGAAAAGTGAACGTGGTCAAAGCAACAGGTTGGAAAGGGTTATTTTTGTAGTATCTCTCTGAAGGGATGAAAACAGGAAAGATGGCACAGCCATATAAAGCGTTTTCAGTAGTTACAAGATGACAGTCCAAAGGAGAATGTCGTTTGTATAGATGAGGAGGAAACTTTGCTGTGTGCCAAAAATAATAGAAAGCTTCATTTTAGCTTGCTGTGATTTAGAGGGATAAATTGAAGATCCTCCTCTGGCATTGCACCAGTGTTTCAGGTCATAGAGTGGTATTGTTTGTGATTAAGGAAAAGAGGCAAAGGGAGAATTTGTGGAACGGGTATTCTTGAGTAATCTTGTGCTAACAGCTAGATATCCATGAGGAGCCATGAGGTGTGTATGTTAAGGCTTTGGCCAAGGATCTACAAGTCTCGCCAATGCTAATGTTCTCTCACAACCTTCATATACATGTGTATATATTCTCATGTTAAAATGAGAGGAGTTCCTTTCTTCTGCAAACCTGCTCCATCACAGGCATCTCACAGGGTCACACCCTCTTTCAGGCATCCACCTGCTCTGGCATGAGGTTCTCCATGGGCTGCAGGTGGATGTCTCCTCCATCGTGGACTCATTCACAGGTCACAGTCCTTTCAACTCAAGTTCAGACTGAAGTTCCAGCCTGTCCACTACAGCAGGACAGGAATAGCAGCCACTCCCTGGCCCCTTGCCATTCCATGGAGGCCCATCTGCGTGGCTGTTATCAAAGCATTCCCAGGCACAATACAGTAAGGTGACAAGCAGTACAGCACTACACCAAGCAGCAAAAGCAAAATGTGCCCACTAAAAAGCACTAGATTCAAAATACAGTCACGAAAGTGAGCCCTATGGCAAGAGACGGGAGCCTGTTCATTACTAGCTAAACAGCACTAGCAAATATAAATTCAATCTAGTATATCCCAGAATAATTAATTCATGAAACTTGTTAGATAAAATACACATTTTAAGACTAAAATCAGGGAAGCTTTGAAGCATAAAACCTGAAATTAAATTCAATCTCCTAATGAAGCCAAAAATAATTATTTCCTTCACACTTCCTATGCTAAAGTTATTAACAAAAAATAAAAATCGAAAAAACAACTCTCCAAATCCCCCAACAAGCAAAAACCCACTTTACCTTTTGGACTAATCTAGAATCTCTCTCATCTTGTAAGAGCTATTTAAAACATGTACATTCAATTTCTTACCAAAGACCTCCCTTTTCCCTTAAACTGTAGAGTTGGAGAATAGAAGTTTCTCTGAATTGCTATTAGTGGAAGACATGAGAAAGTACTGGTTCGGTTCGAAGCAAAGGGGTTCTAGAGATTTCCCAACATCATCTGTTACTGTGGGCAAAATTCCATGTGGTTGTGAGGTAAAGGAGAAATCTGTAAATAGGAATACTTACCTGTATTTCTTAACTTGCACGAATTTTTCCCTGAATACTAATACTTTATTTTCATATGTTTACTGTGAGTGCTGCACATCTTGTATTCGGTGTTGAGGATGGTATTTCATCATTTCCAGAATTTGCTCTACCATCTTCAAGTTGCTGAATAAGATCTCATGTTCTCTGGCTCCCATGTTCAGGTTGTTTTCCCCAGTGATATTTTTCACTATTTTAAAAAAGTGTTTTGTTTAAGAAAGAGTATTTAACTGACTGACAAGGGGTTCACAGCCTACTACCAGTTTCCACACAAGACATTGCAATTTTCTTTTCTTTTTTTTTTTTTAGATCTAAACCAAATTATTTTATTTCCAGTAGGACTCACTGTCTTCTCCCCTCCTCCCCCCTTTTCTTCATGAGGGGCCTAAAATGTATTTAGCTGTTGTGTGCTTTATCAAGATTGGAACCTGTCATCTGTGTTCACTCTTTATACATCAAAGTATAAGAAGAGTAACACAAATTCTGTTAAAGGACATTTCGTATCATCTATGTTGGAGCTTGCTGACAGAAGGAAGTTGCCAAGCCGAGGAGTAAGAAATTCAGAATAATTCAGATTCAGAAATACTTCCTTCTTATGAACTGTCATTCAGTAGACTGGATAATGACATTGTTTTATTGCTTTGCTCAGTCGTAAAGTGGTTCATCTCTAGTGCAAATTTTAATGACTTTTGTTTCAGTTTGTTAACTGTATTCAAATGAATGTGTGGAATAATCCACACTTAGAACTGGTTTTGCAGTCCTGTGTTGAAATTGCTGACATGGATTAAAGATTTCTTTTAAATTGAAAGCCTTATGTTTTACAGTGCTGCAAAACCACTGGCAGCTTCAAAACACACTAGGAAAAATTTCTGGCTACAAAGGGTAAGGTGTTACATTTAAAATTTGTTCATGGAGAAGATTCTTGATTTCGGCATCAAGGAAGCAGTTCTAAAGATAACCTGTTGTATCCCAGCTGCTTCCTTGGCTGCTCTAAAAGTTCCCATCAGACTTCAGCTTGTAGACAGGACAAGGTTTTGCAAATCGGTCCCGTGTCACGTTTGCCTCAGGAAACTGAAACTTTTGAAGATGCCTTGAAGACTGCCGAATTCTTGGAAACTTTTGTCAGAAAAACAAAAGTTTGGCATTTCAAGCCAAACTGAATGGCGTACCTTACTGCCTTACTGACAGTGTTAAGCCTGTTGCTAGTAGTTCCCCAAGGCGCTACAATTTT
>VZTF01005908.1:613815-683686 GCA_013397755.1 Cnemophilus loriae
GGTTTGAATTTGTTGTCGCCGGCGGCGATGGGTAGGTGGTGCTGGCGGCGGGGCTGAGCCCCGGCGGCACCTCGGGTTCCCTGTTGGCTCTGTAGCGACATCGGGGCTGGACGAGGGGGCTGCCTGGCACCTTACTCGAGAGAGAAAATACTCTTCTCGGGCTGTGGGCACTGAAACATCCCGACACCTGCCTAAAACCCCCTTATGCCCACCCACTTCCGCTCCGTATCGCTCAGAGCAGAGCGAGCCAGCTTCAGCTGGGGTCATCCTGCTTCCAGCCGCCCGCGGGCAGGCACAGGTACGTCGGTGCCAGCGCGAAACCTGGAGGCTGGGGACGGCCACCGAACTGCGTCTGGGGCTGCTGGAGTTACTCTGCTGTGAAATGAGAATCACTTACACCGCTGCAAGTGGTCGGGCTGCGCATTTTCCGTACTGGATAACTGCCTGTCATTGTAATGGAATAAAATTTCCGGGAAAGTAGAGACTTTATGGCAATTTGAGTATATCTGGCATTTGTATCAATAATGATTTATTTTTTTTAAGTAGATACTGAATGACGTTGCAAAGCACGTAGATAGTAAGGTGTACGTTTTTAGGTTTGAGGTTTTGTTTCCAGGTTTGTGAGAACCTCAGTTGAACTCAGAAGAATTAAAATGCAAGTATTTTTGTCATCAGCGATATAGGATGAGAAAATAATTTCTTTTTTTATACATCTGTAAACTGTGTTCATGTTCGGATTACAAGTTAACTAGTAAATGTGAGTCAGTGCTTTTTTGACAGAAAATGCAACAAAAGCTGAATTAATGTCCCCTTCCCTTTAAAATATCAATAGCTAGCCTCATTCTTTTTTTAAAGATAATCTGTGTAGTTTTTAATAAATCTGCAAGTTGAGATAAGGCATACTAGGTTTATTTTAAAGGAATCCCTCAAAAATCTAGCTTTTAATGACTCTAGGTTTAAACGTGACAGATGATTCTTAACTTAACACAGTCAGTATTGCAGTGTATAGTTTACAAATCAGAGTACTATGTTTAGGTTACTAGTACATTTATCAACATGCATTGTTGTCTTCTTGCATTGTCCTAACCTAAAGATTTTACCATTGTCTTTGATAAGAAGAAAATAAACACTTCAATTGGAAAGCCTGATGAGACAGGTACTGTGCAAATGAAGATGTCTGGAAAGTGAAATCTGAGTTAAAGCCCTGTCAGTGATTTAGTTTTTTTGCGCTGATTATTTGTGTGGATAATATTAGTATGAATGATATGGTATCACTTTATCTATGTTCTTCTCATTCCGTAGCCTAGTGTAATTATTATGCTTTCTCTGTCATTGTCATTTATTTTGATTACCATACCATTCATTTGTGTACTAGGTATAGGGAGGAAATATGATGACCCAAGAGAAAAGAAGTATAGTACCTTACATATGTTTCTTCCGCTCTGCTCCTCCAATTTCCTCCTTTCCCCTATAATATTTTTTATACCACCACTCACTTTCTTCTTTTGATTTTTACTTTTCTGCATTTCCTGTTCGAAGGAAAAGCCGTGTTTGAATTGTAAGAATATACAAAAATTCCTTCTCTGCTGTTTCCCTTGCAAACAGTGGGCAGCAGGAGGTGTGATACAGCTGCATGGTGAGCAGCCTTTCACTCTGTCGCAGTTTGACACTGACCCAACGCCAGGCACCCACGAGAGTCGCTCGCTCACCCTCCCCTGCCACAGCTAGGCAGTGGAGAGGGAAAAAGAAAAATAATTAACGAAGGCTTCATGAGTGAGATAAGGACCAGGAGAAAACACTTCAAGGGCAAAACAGGCTCAACTTAAAGTTGCAAAGTGAATTTATTACTAACAGAATCAGAGGAGAATAATGAGGAGTAAAATAAGCCCCTTAAAACACCTTTTCCCCCCAGCCCCTGCCTCCTTCCCACCGACAGTGCAGGGAGACAGGGCATAGGGGTTTTTTGGGTGAGTTCATCACCGAGATTTTCTTCCACTGCTCTGGGAGAGGAGCCCTTCCCGTGTGAGACCGTGGGGTCTCTACCACGGGAGACAGTTCTCCGTGAACTTCGCCATCGTGGCTCCACTCTCACGAGAAGCAGCCCTGCCACACCTGCTGCAACGTGAGTCTCTCCTGCGGGTAGACAGTCCTCCCAAAACTGCTGTGACATGGGTCTCTCTTTCCACGGGGTGCAGTCCTCCAAGGACAAGGCTGCTCCAGCCTGGAAGCAAGGGCCCTCTCTCTCCAGCAGGTCTCCCATTGGATCACAGCCTCCTCCAGGCATCCATCCGCTGCAGCGCGGGCACCTCCTCCACAGGCTGCAGGTGGATCTCTGCAGCCCATGTGGACCTATGGGCTGCAGGGGCACAGCTGCTTCACCATGGTCTTCACCATGGACTGCAGAGGAATCTCGGCTCAGGCACCTGGAGCACCTCCTCACCTCCTTCTCCACTGACCTTGGTGTCACCATGTTGTTTTCCCTCACGTGTTCTCACCTCTTCCTCTTCTCTGACTACAAGAAGAACTGTGTGATTTGGTTTTGATTTTCTTCTTAAATATGTCTTCGCAGAGGTGTTACCAACCTCTCTCATTGGCCCAGTTTTGGCCAGCAGCATGTCCAGCTTCAGAGCCATCAGCCATTGGCTCTGCTGGACATGGTGGAAGATTCCAGCAGCTTCTCACAGAAGCCATCTTTGTGGCCCGCCTGCTACCAAAAACCAGGCCGTGCAAAACCAATACACACTCTTTGAAGGAATTACATTGCTGTGGGCAGCCAGAGTTCTTGCTCTGAATAGCACTGATCTCAGATGTCATGAAACAAATAACTGCAAACAGTAGAATCTATCCAGAATTGGCAATGACAAGAAAATGGTGATTAAATGAGTATTTTAGAAGGTTTAGGTGTGATTAAAGGTATTCGTAGGCTGAAAGCATAATGTGAAGAGAAAAGAAATCTCAGTTTTTGCTACTGACCTTCTATATTAAGCCTTCTTTTGAGGCAAGATGTAAAAATATTTTAAAACCTTTTCTGATGGCACTTAGAAATGTTTGTGTATAAGACACACACATGCACCCATACAACACACGTTTTTTGTAGGTGTCCACTTACGAAAATAGGTGTCCAAGCTGCCTTTATAAGGTTTAATTTGGGTGCTGAAATGTGGGCATCTGGCAGCATTTTAATTCTCTTACGGTTTCCATAATGTTCCCAGTGGGGCTGTCAGATGCAATAACTTTGGGAAACTTACATCTTTCTGGTAGTGCAGTGTGTGGTGGGTGGGATACCTTTAGCAACTCAGGTTCTCGTTGTGGGCAACCACAATGCACAGCCAGTGCAGCTTGTGGCATCTTGGAGCTACTCCATTATCAAATGTTGGTGTTATCTTCAGAATAAGCTGCATAAATGCCTCTACTGCAATGCCCCTGTGTCTTTATTTTAGTGATAACTTAAACATGTTTGAGAACACTTTCATTTAAATGTCTTAAGCTGAATCTTTAGGGTGGAGTAGGATCACCAGCTTAAGAACAGCAGGAATACTAGTTGATGTATGGTTTTGTATACAGTGGAAGTCAATAAAATTATGGGGCTTATATTTGCCTTGTTTTCATTGCATGTATAAAAAAAAGGGCTGTACCATTCACATTTTTCCTCTTCTTAGTAGGAATAAAAACTAAGCAGCCTTATATCAGTAAGTAATGCAAATTCTAGTTCTGGAGATTGTCATGCATCTGTATTTTGAATATATGTTAGCTCAAAAAACTATGCATTATTTTATATAATTAGTTTTGCAGCTATTGTATAAAGGTTATGTATCTTTACGGAAGAAAAAAAATACCTCTGTCATCCTATGCAAAATGACGTATGTATATATGTATACGTGAAGGTGATCTTGAAGGATATGGAAACTACAAATTTTTATTATCATTCACATAGCACAGGATATCATAGTGTTGAAAATGGAAACTAATAATCAAGATAAATTAATATATTTACCAATCCCAAGATATTTATTGCTACCCCTAGTAAATAAGACATTTGACTAACTGTTCTTGGTCTTTTGTAAAAGTGGTTTGGGAACTATGTGCAGATGTATGCTCAGCCCCATCACATACTGTGTTGGAACATTTATCACTTTCGTGCTGATTTTAAATGTTAGTTGCAAAAATACTTTGTTTTTTTCCTTTTTCGTTCTGTGTTACAAGTACATTTTTAGTGGGACTGTACGGAATAACCTCAGTAATTAAAAATCCTAAAAGACACTTTTTTGCTATATGAAGAATGAAATAAATATAAAAAGGACTCAAAGGTTAGGTTTGGAGTTTTTTGTTTTATTTTTGTAGATCAATATGACTTGGATTATTTGAAAAAAAAGAAATTGTTGTCTGCGAAATACTTTTTTGCATATTTTTATTTCCTATGTTCAAGGTATTATATATCCTTTCTGGTATTGTAACCTAAGCAATTTTCTTGAAGACTTCCACTCTTTTACACTATATATGCTAGTAAATCTAGAGCTTTTAGCTGATTTCAGCAGCTCATTTTTTTCAGACAGATTAAATGGGAGCTCTGAGCTCTTCTTATTGTCGTGGTTGCAAATAATACTTCTTCTCCGGTTTCCCTCTCTCAGAATACGTAGAACAGAGAAGTTGTGGATCTCCAGTCCCTGGAAGTGTTCAAGGCCAGGCTGGATGGGGCTTTGAACAACCTGGTCTAGTGAAAGATGCCCTTGCCCATGGCAGAAGGTTGGAACTAGATATTCTGTAAGGTCCTTCCAGCCCAAACTGTTCTATGATATGATTCTAGAACCAGCAGAATAGGATGGCTGGTAAACCATTCACTCTTGCCTTCTTGACAGAGAGCCTCCAGTAGGTATGTCAGTGAACAAACTTTCAGGCTTCTGTTTGCACCAAAAGCTGAATTCTGTGGCTTATTGAAAAATGTTACATTTTCTGTCACTATCGAATCAAACAATTCCCAGTGAAGTGGGGGAAAAAGTGCTGGAGATACTTTTTTCTCAGCAGTTTGTTTTTTGGTTGGTTTCTGTTTGTTTGCTTTTTTGGTTTTGGGTTTTTGTTGGTTTTTTTATTCAGGACTCACTCTATGCTTCTTTTCAGCAAACGTGGGGAGATCATGTGTGCAATTATGAGAACAAGAAGCATAAAAGAGAGTGAAGACTGTGATTAGTATAAATTTTATTGCAAAGGCTTTTTGGTAGAGAATCATTATGAATATGAAATTTAATAAATGAGAAAAACCATGCTAGAAGGATGAGATAATATCATAAAAATTTGGTCTGTGGTACTATTTTTAATTCAAGTTAAAATATTCTTGCTAATTCCCCTTAAAGTAACAATAGAAGTCAGTTTTAAAATCCAGCAGGTTACTTTAATGCAATTCCAAGATCGTATTTGAATTTTAATTTGGGTTTCTAGTACAGTTTACATTCAGATAATTTGTATTTTGGTTCTACATCAAGTTAAATTAATTTTTTTTCTGTTTGGTGTGTGCAGGCAGGGGACTTCCAGTTACTCTATTTGTTTAACAGACGTTCAGAGCTCTGGAAAAGGATTTAGTCAGAGACAGAAAGTGAATTGCTCTGTCGAATCAGTTACTGATGTTCATTATATCACATCTGTTTTTGTAAGGACTGTTGCCAACAACATAATTTTGTGTGTGTGTTAATGTTTCACCTCTAGAGCCACAAAATGATCACTGTGAAGAAGATTTGACACTATTTTGAGATTAAAATCAACAAAAAATTGGGCTCAACTATGTAGTAGTTCCCCTATCTCTATCTCCAATCTTTCAGCTTCTTTAGGAAGTCATCAGTGCTCAGTAGTCTCAGGACTTCATCTGGCTAGGTTGGCCTGAAAGGTGGTGCTGCTCAATAGAAGACAGTCAGAAGACTGACTCCTGACTCTCGTGCTGAGTGGAACAGACAGGTTCATATCTACATTGCTTAGGGCTGGTGTCCTGTGGAAGGCATGGACTGTCCTCACTCAATGGGATTTGCTCTTGAATCTTCTTGAGAACCAATATGATGCTTTTGTAACGCCAAGACACTGTGGGTTCCCCTGCCCCGAAATTCAAGCAGCCTCAAAAACAGGAAGGCTTTTGGACAGGATGACATGTTCTGTTCTGTGAGCTATAGCGTGGGTGTATGGAGGGATGGCTTCACCTTGCTGGGGTGCCGCTTAGTAGGCAGGAAGACGAGCTTGGAGTGTATAAGGAGGGAGCCAGACTTGCACTGCAGTGTTGTCTGGAGTGTCCTTTGAAAGCGGTATATAGAATGCACCATCTCTTGAAGTGCAGGTGAGAGAAATCCTAGCGCCTTCTGAACAGAGCCACAGAAAGAAGTAAGGTAATAGCTCAGTAGTGTCGACAGTCGGGACCAGGTGCTTGAGGCTGATCCTCATCTCTTTTACTGAGCAAAGCTGAAGTACTTTGCAACGATCATATTGATAGCAAGTAATGCTGAATCTGGAGTGGTGCTTGTAACTAAAATAAGTTAATAAATATTAAAGGATAAGCATGAGAAGGCCTCGTGTCTGATACAGGTTCCAAATCCAGTTTGAAATAAACCACTGATTTGACAATTGCTTCCAAGCCATATGGCTTCTGAAAGACTGTTTGTCATGGCAATCCTAAGTCTGTTCTGGGATTTTTCAGACCCTGGATTTGATCTCTTGGAAGTCTAAGTAGACAGGCAGAAATTTACCACAGATCCGGCATTTTCTCTTCCTGGCAGTTAATGTCCTCATCCTGTCAGCATTCGTTTATCTCAAGGTACTAAAAATACAGATTTGTACAGCTGGGACCATGAATAAAAGTCCGAAATCAGTTCCAGATAGGTAAACTTGCACCTCAGAACAATTATGTTTTTCTTCCCAAACTGTCTTTCTTAGACTCGTCTA
Source organism: Cnemophilus loriae (assembly GCA_013397755.1). NCBI lineage: Eukaryota > Metazoa > Chordata > Aves > Passeriformes > Corvidae > Cnemophilus > Cnemophilus loriae. Next base: position 620,731 of record VZTF01005908.1, read on the forward strand.
GATTGTTTTCAGTTCTAAAACCTTTCCTATACCATAACTGTTTACATCAATATATTTTTATTACAGGCTGTTATTTCACTTCTAGCTGTCTTGATCTTGTCTCAAAGTAGATCACAGTGTAGAGCCATCAGAATTTGGTACTGAAAAGAGCCAATATACCTTTCTAGAGTAAAAGGTGTTTTCTCCCTCTATTTCAAAATTGATTATTGACAAAACAGTTCTTGAGGAAGATGAAAAGTTTTTTAGATGTGAAAACTCAGAAAATAATTGTGTGGGGTTTTTTTAATATTGCTTGTACTGAAATGGAAGGACCTGTTTCACTTTCTGGTTTACGTATCTTCTGAAACATTATCCATAAGCTGTTCGTCGTTCTGTAGATCTCTAAAGAAACAACTACACAACCACTCTGTGGGTTTTGAGCAACAATTCAATTTTTAGTCAGTCGGGTTCTTTGCATGTTGTATTTGATTACTTTTTCCTGGCCATTGAAAGCAGCTGTGCTTAATGAGCTGGAACAGAAGTAGGTCAATAAAATGTACTTTACATGTACATGATTAGCAGTCTTAAAAGTATAAAACAAAATTCCCTTAGGGTTGGGAATGTTCAAAAGATGCTGCTTAAAAAAGTATTTTTCATAAAATCAAGGGAATAAAATAATACTGAACAGTCATCTGAAGCCATATACAAATATCCATTATTATTTTAGGGTTTTGCTGAAAGTTTGTCTACTTGAAGCTATACTAAAGTCCATGAAGCCTAGATAAAGTTGCAAATTAGCTTCTGCTTTACAAAAGGCAAAGGTTTGAAAGCTAAGCAGTGCCTAACAATTGTTTAAAATACTAAGAGAGTTTGGGTAAGAGAGCTAATCTTTAGGTTATTTCATTTTAATATTAGACAAATATTATTCATGTCTGTGCCTGTGTACACAGGGAACTGCATGTGAGCAGTTACCCTGTATATTATTTGTTAATAACTAAAATGTAGAAGTTGAAAGGTCATGCATATTGGGAAAATGGCACAACGGATTTGTGCAAGATCCACTTTACTGAAGTTTATAGGGAAAAAGGAGATCATTGTCTCTGAAAAATGAAGTTATTCTTGTGAAAATGACACGTGTCAAGTTAGTAGGAGAATAAGAAATGATAGTCGCAAGTTCTAGTTTTCGCTTGCTTTGAGAACTCAGCTACACACTTCTCATTATGAAATTATGGTTTGTTATATAACAATGCCATTGTCTAAAATGCTGCTGTATGCAACACAATGTTATTTGTGTTTCAGGTAATGTAATAATAACATTTTGCCAAGTTTTCTTACATTTTCAGTTCCAAGCAGAGGGAGGATGTTTATATGTAATTATTATTTGCTAAGATTTAGAGGGTAAGGTAGGTTATCTTATATAGATGGCAATGGGGTGGGGTGTTTTCCTAGTTTTTAAATACTCTGTAAAACAAAGCAAAACCCTTCCCAAATCCACCCCAGCTATATTCTTCATCTGGAATAGTTGTAAGTCTCCTGTGGGTATTTGGTCTTGTATGAAAGCTGTATTGAAGTTTGAAGATGAAGCTGTTGTATTGGAGAGACTTCTGTACTGTACAAAATTGTAAAATGTCTTTCTAATAAATCACTCATCGTAAAACTGTAAGTCTATAGTGATGTAAGGGAAGCAAAATATATCTACTTGGGAATTTTCTTTTTTTCCAGCCTTTTCAGACTTATTTTTATTTTGTGTAGTAAGTTTATTGAAGAGATTAATGCTCATCCACTGCAGTATTGTCTGGAGTAATGTGAACCCCTTACAGTTAGTGATGACAGAGTTGAAAGCCTCTGGGTGAGGATTAGGGGGATGTAAAACAAAGGAAATGTAGTGGAGGTCTTACTACTGACCACCCAGCCAGGGTGTGTTATACTATAGGCAATTAAAAGAAATTTCACAATAGGTAACCCTTGTCCTTATGGGACATTTCAGCTTTCCAGAAATCAGCTGGGAATGTCATGCTGATGTGACAAGCAGGTCTTGGAAATTCTTGCAGTTTGTAGGAGATAACTTCTCATCACAAGTACTCAGCCAGTGGGGAAGGATGACTTCTTAGACTTGCTATTTGTGAATAGACAGATCTTGATTTACATCATTTCATGGGCACTCTGCCAAACCTGCTGTTGATTGCCTTCCCTGTGACTAGGTCCTTCTCTGTTAGTTTCATTCCAGAAGAGTGCCAGACTGAGTTGACCCATCTAGCTCCTGTGATAAGAACTTTTCCCCAGTCCCTTCCAAAAATCTAGCTTGAATCCATCTCTGAGGTTTAAAATCTCTCATAAGAACCAGGGTCTTGCTTTAAAGAAGACTCAGTCCACTTCCTTTCCCTGACTTTGCATGGTATCAAATTCATACCACAATGTGATCCTCACTGGGATCTTCTTTGGTCCTGGGTCACCTTATATCATCAGCCAGCTTGTCCATTCCATACCTTCAGCAGTTTTCTTAACGTGAACAGCAACCTTCTTTCTTTTCTTCTCATCTTCCCTGATGAGCTGGTCTCTGTCCATTGCTGCACAGTGGCCACTCAAGTTATTTCATCGTGTCTCAGTTACTCCAGCTGTATCTGGTTCTTCTGGGCATGTGCAGAGCTCCAGTTTTGCCTATTTGTTTTCCAGTGTTAAGGTTGTTGTAGGAATTGTTGAATATAGCAGATGATGCTCTCGGAAATTCTTCCTGGCAGCTGAAGCATATCTGGATGCAGTCTGAGAGTTCAGTTCACTAGTGAAGACACACCCTCCCTATCCAAATTACAAGCAGTCACCCACCACTGTGGTGCTGACAGGTTAAAATTCAGGAGCCTCTTTTTCAACTGCAGAGAAGCAAGTTGTGAAATAAGTGCATGAATCTTCATTGAGAAACTGCATAGTTCTCTTTTCTTCATATCATGTTTTCAGCTCATGAAAAAAACTAGAATAAAGTCTTACTGTAGACAATGCTTAAATAATCTAGATTAATTTATCTTTCTCTTTGTCATTTCCTTCTAGTTCAAGTTTCCTTCACGGTACTGCTGTGTTTCTTATTCTGACAGATTTGCCATGCTCTTATAATCACACTTAAAATTTTCTGAGGTTAAAAGAAAACAAGGCTATTTTAGCATATTAAGCTTCGAAAATATGAAATCAAGAAATAGGAAAATTGCTAAGAATTGTTCTAGAAAATAAATATTTATACATGTATAAATATATAATTATGTTTAGTATTTATAAAAGAGAGGTGCCTAAGATGGGTGGATCGGTGTTTTCAGGATGCTTTGGGAGATTAGAAGTGAGAGGAGTCTGTTGAGAATAATTGCTTCCAGTGTCTGGTAGAATAAAAGGATTTGGAAGCCAAAGTGATCCTGAGGAATCCCAGCAGTAATTGTAAACTGAAAAAGCACATTGAGGGAAGAGTGGGGAGCTCTTTTAAGAGTAATATAGGAGCAGTGGTTATTTCCTGGATATCTAGAAATTAAATGATTTGTTTAGTGATTTTGTCCTTGTAAAATGTACGCAGCTTTGAGGGAGAGTCAAGTTCAGGGTTGGTTTGAGTTACTGTCTGTGTCATTCTCTTCAGTAGGTGCTGATCATGTTTCTTTAGAAAGATTGGTGTTGGGCAGGGTCAGGCATGAATTTCACATCTAACATATAGTAAAATTTCTAGTAGCCCCCGAGGTTTCAGCAACATAGGAGTTCATAATTTAATCCTGATGTTAGTTTGATTAGTGAATTGTTGAAATGATGAATTTGTGCCTAACTATTCAGTTTGTTTTTTGAGGTGATCTGATAGTACAAAATATTATCTTAATAGGGTATTTCCACTGCGGAGTCCCAATTCAGATGTACCTAAATTAATTATATATTCGTTACAAAACTTACGTTTTAGCAGCAGTATTAATAACGATGAACGATGTAACAGACACCTCAAAATTCATGGGTGTGGGTTAAAAAAATACCTCGTCTTAGATTTCCAGTATCACTAGTGACCTCCTTCCCCCCAGCACTCTTTCTTCATAAGTCGTGCTGGCTTCTTTATGAAGATAAAAGACTTTCCTGGAATAGCAAATTTGGAGTTTTAAGAAAAGAACAAGTGCTATGAAGAACTGTAAAGCTGTTTGGTTTGTCAATGTGAGACCAAGAAACAAACTCTTAATACCAATTGACAAACTCTGATGGATCGGGGTATGTGACTAATTCTTTCTTTTTGAGTTCTCTGTTGATTTGTTTGAAGTTTAGGAAAAAAAAATCATATGCACAAATAACTTCAAAAAAGTTAAAGAGGGAATCTATTTTTAAATAAGCAGACATAAATTAAACCTTTTTGTTTCAGAAGAGATCCTAAAGAACTTGTACAAGGGAATAGAGAATATTTTAAGTCTAAAACTGGTATGGCACTGAAATGCATCCAAACAACTTAATAACTCTTCTACTATCCTCCGTTTTCAGTGTCTGTTACATGACTAGATAGCTGCTTGTCTTTTTTTAATAGTAGTTAGTTGCTTTGTGTTACAAGCAGAAGATAATATTTGGTAATACTTGGTGAATATTTCTATCAGTATAAACATTTTTCCTCTTGGTGTTTGTCAGGTATATCACTGTTGGCAAGCTACAGGCTGTACCTTGGCTTGTCTCATACTGTGATGTTCTTTTTGTGATAAACTCTTTGGGAATAATGAGAAAATGGAGAGAGAAGACTGTGTGTCATACCTGTGGATAGACCTTCCTGGTTTGCTGAGTAAATGTTGCTGCAGGCTTATTTATCATTCTTTTGATTCTTTTATATGTAGGTGGTATATTAGTCCAGTTTGCTGCTTGTTGTTTTAACAATATGCTATTTTAAAACTTCCATTTACTGTAGCTAATATTTAAATTAATTGGTATTCAATAGATCAGCAAATTTGCCTAATCATGAGTGAGAAGATTTAAAAGGATTAATGGAAATCTGCAATGTTTTATTTCCTTAAACAATGTCAACTTAGACAAGTTTTGCATTGGAATTACCACAATTGAGGTTATATGTGTTTTATAAACATGTAGCATAACTCGCCCATGGAACGTGCAGTAGTAGCATAATTTAATCTTTAGATTTCTTGATTTGATCCATGTGCTGCTAATCTGTTTTCCTGACCCCTTCCCTTGAGTAATCTGCTGTCCCTTCCCAGAACCAAAGTGTGCTGAAGTCATCATCACTTCTCTGATAATAAGATTTAACTCTTAAACCAGTGTCATAAGAGCTACCGATGTAGGTTGCAGAAAACAGATTTTCATGTGGTTCAAGTTCCAGTTTTGCCTGTTTTAAGTCCTGGATATGGCCACCCATATGCACAAGCATCTGAAGTGCTTGCTTGGGGGTCCCATGACTCAGTCCTTTCCTGACACTGCTCCTTCCCTGCTTTTTGTGGAGTTTTAGCTGCACTGCAGCAACTGCCCTTGGCAGACAGGCCTGTACCCAAAAGCAGCTAATCTGCATTACGTCACTCTTGAGTTTCTACATCTGCTTTGATTTATATCCTGGTCTGTGATTTGAAATACTGTAGGGCGTGCCATTGTTTTTTGAGGAAGAGTGAGATGAGAGGAGTCTTGAGTACTTTGGGAGTGGGGACATTATTTATGTGTAGGACTAAGAATGTGGGAATGCAGGAATACAATAGGGATGATCAACAGTGCAAGTCACCTCAGGGTGGAGAGCTGGTATGGACTGGGAGGTTGGAGTCAGTTGGGTCAAAGGATTGAAATCTGGCTTGGGAAGTGCGAGTCATGCAGTGGAGGTAGTAATAAGGGTGACTATATAGGCAGTTATGTGGATTCTGAGATAGAGCACTGGTGGACTGGATTTTTAATATTCATAATGAAAATCATTTTAAGATGCTCATTACCTCCTGTTTCTTAGAGGCAGCAACTTTCTTAAAGGCTGACTCTGACACAAGGCGCCTTCTTTGACGTGCATCATGTAAATACTAGAGTAGTTAATAAATAGATAATTTAACAGACCAGCTTATTTTTTGCCGCCTTATTTTCATTCTTTGCTTGAATTGGAATGTCAGAGGGTGGAGTATTAAAGTTTTGACATGGCAGGAGATTTGTAAAAGCAGCCAGATGGGACAAATTACTTTGTAAATGGTAAAAATGTACATACTGAAGAACATAAAAATTATATTTTTAAATAAATGATGATAAATAGCCTTCAAAAACTTTAAGTTACATGAGGAAAAAAGATATCTTGTAGCAATAATATAACACTTAAAAAACAGAGTTTCTTACTCTCAGAATTTCAGTGATTCATTCCTGCATTGGAGTTTTAACTTTCTATTGGGATAGTGAAGGTGTTCGGCTTCCTGCACTGTGGCTTGTAGGTGTACCAGTCCCTGTGTGTTAAACTGTTATTGGAAACCGCTTCAAAGGGATTTACAGGGGTATCACTTGCTTTAGTTAATTTTCACATCTGGAGGTTAAGTTCCTACTTTTGCATGCCACCATGAAGGCAATGTCAGACTTGTAAATTCTGTGTTATATTAGGATTTCTTAAAGTACCGACTACTTTTCTTTTATCAAAATGATACTGCTGCTAATGTCTGCAAAATGGATTTACTTCAAGGCATGCATTTTTATCATGGGCGGTAAACTTCTTGTGTATAGAGAGTCAAACTTCTATCTTCGTAAATATAGAATTATATAAACTCCAGAGCAGCACTCCTCACTAAAATAAGTTACTTTTGCTCGGAAACAGCATATGACCTAAAGCATGAAGCAGAAAAGATCCTTTAAAAATTGAGAGAAATTCTGTAGTCTTTAATACTGAAGGTTCAAACATATCCTCCCTTCCATACCTGCTTTATGATGGAGGGACCAGGAATTGTGAAGGTGGAAACCAATGATGCTAGAAGGCAATATTCAGCAAATGAGAAGGAAATATTCAGCAAATCCAAGACCATATTATCTGCAGTTAGCAAGGGAAATTTGTTTATTTGTCATGGGAATCAGATTACCTCTGTGTAATATTGGAAAGACAAGTATTCATCCAGGATTCTGATCACTCCATTTCTCATAATAGCCCATATAGATTATGTGTTTTATTCTGGTGTCATGCTTTTCTATATGTGATTTCTAAGGAATCTTCTGTATCTTTTCTACCTGTCTAGAAATGCACAGTGAGTTGCTGCTTTAGGATTGGGATTGCTGTATGTAAATAATAACACTTTTTCTCACTGTGCAGCTAAAGTGCTTCAACCAACACACGGATAAAGGGACATGAGTTTGATATGATGTATTTAAACATTTTACAGTAGCTTAACATTTTCTCTCAACTTTCGGAACTATATTATTTAAAACACCTAATTTACGCAAGACTATTAATATTTAAGGTACAAAATGTGTAAAGCCTCCCTTTCCCTATAACTATATTCATACTTAGAATGATTTATCAGAGGAAAAATTAGGAAAAATTATTTAAAAGGAGTGTTAAACCTTGTAAGTTTAGTGGTAGAAAAATAAAAGTTTAAGTACTAAGAGGTGGTGTAAGAGCTGAACATGGCTACAGAGTCACGAGCAATATGGATTTAAGTTGACTTTTTAATTTCTTACTTTTTTCTTCCAATCATAATATTCCTTTTTACCTATTATGAAGAAAGAATGATGTTAATACACACAACTGCAGAATTAGAATTTAGCCCACAGGGCAGATTAAAAAAAGTTTCTCACTATGTTTCCTAGAAATCTTGTCATAACTGTCAGTGAAACAACATATTTGAGAACAGAATTTGGATTGGATTGTTAAATTTTGTATTAATATAATTTTAATTCTTATATTTATTATTTCATGATATGTTTGTTCACTATATTAGAAAGCATTGTTTAGATACAGTATTTAAAAAAAATATTTTGAATACCGCATGATAACAAGGAACGTGAATAATACTTTTGATGCTTGATTATGCTCCAGTTGTAAAGTTATGAAAGTACTGAATTGCCCCTCTGGGATTTCAGCGTGCCCAACATTTTAAAAAAAAATATTCCTTTGTAGAAATGTCTCCCAACCTATTAGGGAAGTAGGGAGTCGGTGTCATGGATTCATGGGAATGTTTGACATTAGAGAAAGACACAAGGAGATTAGACTGGAAGTTAGCTCCATGTAAAAGTTAATGTAAGCATATTCATTATGAAGCTGTCAGGAATGGGCTTTCCACTGGTGTGTTTGTAATGTTTAGAAGTGGTTAGCTTTTTCTAGTCGGAGATTTACGGAAGCACAAGAGTGCCAGCCGTGAGCTGCTCCAGCAGTTCAGTATTCTAGAGGATCATAGAATCCCAGAATAGCTTGTGTTGGAAAGAACCTCTAATGACCATCTAGTCTGCAATGAGCAGGGACATCTTCAACTAGAGCAGGTTGCCCAGAGCCCCATCTAACCAGGTCTTGAGTGTTTCCCGAGATGGGACATCTACCACCTGTATCGCAATGTAGAATGTATATTCAACATATTCTACCAACATTAGTTAGCAATATTCATAGCTGTAACAAGATTACAGTGTCAGGGAGATTACATTATATGACTTTATTAACTGTAATAAGTATATTCTTCCCACTGAATTTTAATTAGTACCGCCTTCTGTTTACAAGACCAAATATTTTAAAGCTTTGGGTATTTCTTTTATGTGTCAATACCCATGTTAAAAAAAAAAAAATAGCTGTTTTGTAGTTGTTTGTGTTTTGCATACTTCTGTTTTTTATTAATCAATGTAATTGCCTTTTCCTTAGGTGTTGATCTCCAGGTTTGTACGTCTAAAAATCCAACATGCTGTACCAAAAAGATGGAAGAAAGGTATCAGACTGCAGCAAAGCAAGATATACAGCAAGTGCTTCAAGCATCAAGTGCTACATTAAAATTTTTAATATCTCATAATGCAGCTGCTTTTCAAGGTAAAGCTTTCTGCTTTTTGTTTCCAAACTTGTTTATACTTTCCTGGATATTAATCTTTGATTATTTTATGATGTAACAAAAGTTATCTATTAATTTTTAGCTTCTCCCTATGCTTTTATGCTTTCAAATAAGGAGTATTAAGTCATGCAGGTGATTAGACACTGCATTGCTTTTGGAATTTTTGACTTATAAAAAATTATATTTGAGGAAAAGTGAGACATCATTGTAGTAAGATGCTTTGATTTTAATTGTAAACCTGTAACTTGATATTCCTCTTTAGCTTCTTTAATTTGGGCCATACTAAAATACAAAATTAACGCCTGGAGTGCTACAAAAGAGAGATTTTTGTTATACCACTATTTCCACCCACTATATTCTTTATCTTTTTCTAGTAGACATACTTGGGTGGTTTGTTTTTGAGGTTTGAGGTTCATTTTTGGGATCTAGTTTTGCAGACTTTCGAGTTTCTAAATATAATTGAAAAAAAATTGTAGATTGAGCGATAGTTGTTTTAATAAACAACAGGAAGTTACCTGATAAATAATAGTTATTTGGGCTGGTGGTGGGGTTGCCTTTTTGAGATTACACTTCAAATATTACTAATTTCTTTTTGATTTAATTAGGCATAAGTTAATGCAGAAATTGGTTAGGAGCTGAGAAGATGTGAAAATAGTGGAGATACGAGGCTGTGTGTGACAGAAAGAGATACAGAGTTCACATGCGTTCAGAACAAAGCCCTAAAGTCTTGTCATTTGTCTGTTAATATGTACTTATTAACCTTTATGACCACTTGATTGGAAAGGTTAACGTGGTAACTTCATACAGGCTTGGGAAGTTGTCCTTCTGGCAGCTCTCTTGTTTTTAACCTGTGATGCTGAAATGATTAGCAGAATGGGGTCCTAAAATGGGCAGCAAAGTTGACTTTGGAGTCCTAAAGCTTTCCCTTTTTTTAAATTCAGGCTGTCTAATGCTAAAAAAAAGCTGGAGTTGCTCTCTACCTTTTGGGATTTTTGCCATTTAGCCTGCCTAATGCAGCTGTCAAAGTGTATTACAATCAGGGTATCATTGGTAAAATGTACAAAGAAATCTCTCCATCTCTCTTCTGCCTTTGTTCTTCCTTTCAGCTTCTGTGTATTATCTTTCTCTTGGTACCATAAGAGTTAACCTAGAGTTTCGTACATATTATAATACGTTGAATTTGGTCCACTGTCTTTGGTCCATCACTTGCATTTCAACAAATACTTTTCAAACATATACTTAAAAGTTATATCTATTTTATATACCTTATACACGTCACATATTTTTGAAGTACATGCTTTAGTCTTTAATAGTTTGTCTTTATTTTCCTTTTATGTAACGAAGTCAAACTGAGAGAGAATGTTGCATGGATTCTGGTATTATTTAGATTTAAAACCTTGTTTAACCTTGAAGTAATTATTTGTGGAAAAACAGGCTATTGAACATACCACTCATTTTTGAAGAATTGCAACCATTGCTAACTAAAATTAAACCTAAATGATTTCAGATTCAGAAACAATAACAGGATGCTGCTGATGTTTTTTCAGCTTGGAATTCTAGGAACATAGTAAGACATTATATCTGAACTGAATTCAATTTTGACCTTGCTTTCATAAGGACTTTGGGCTGGAGACCTCCTTTAAGGTCCTTTCCAATCTGAATTGTAGTATGACAGGGTGCCTATCTCACCACCAAATGTTTACGCATTCCCTTTATGTTTAGTTGAGGCTAGGCTGGGCAGCTAGGAGTGTGACTACCTCTTCTGCTACTTTGGCAACTGGACAGACATCTCAGGAGTTACTGAGAAAGCGTGAAAGGGATTGTTGGGATGTGCAGAGAAGGGAGCAGATGTCATGGACTTTGCCACTGGTGTCACCTGCCTCTTCTCAAAGTATGTTGAGGTTGGATGCCTTGGCCTTAAAGGGGTGGACTAGATCACAACAGAACAAATAGCTCGTGTTTTGTCTCAGTTTCTTACATATTCAGTAGAGAGAAGTAGGCAGTTAAAATAAGTGATCTGTATCTGACTCGAGAGGCCTTCAGAGATGTGTGTTCGTTCAGCATTAAATACAGTCTAGAGATCCTGAGTCTTCAGGATGCTGAACTACCAGGGACTTCAGGGTGACTGTGTTAGTGAAATGAGGCAGCTGTCTGCCCATCTGTCTTATTAACTGTTATGTGTGTGCGTGTGTCTGTATATGAGAGTAAATTCATCTATATATATAGACATATCTTTGTCACATTCTAATGTTTGTCAAAATTCCATGGTTCTGTATTGTGGGAAGTGCTTCCTCCTGACAGTAACTATTGGCAATTTTCAAATGCTGCAAAAATTCCATGTCTCTTAGGACATGTCAAGCTACATGGTGCAAATTGCTCCACTTTTGTACTGCGTCCTACTGAGTACTGTTACAGTTTTTTCCATATGTTTCAGGGTGTTTCAGAATGCGTGTTTCCTTTTTCATTGTGAATCTGTTTCTTTTTAACACCTTTGAGGAATGGTAAGGGAACAGAAGAATAGGTGACAATGAAGTTAAATATGATATTAATCTGGTAAGTGGGAGATACATTCAGGAGAGCAATAAATCATTTTTTGCTTGGGAAAAATGACTAGAGAACTTAAGCTGTATGATAATTGTATTTCAGACAGTCATTTTGATAGGATAACATTCTTGCACATTTCTGATTTTTAGTATTTCTTATCTTAATATTTGAGGAAGAGGTTGTTGCTGCTGTACAGGGATTGCTATAACATCTCTGTTCTAGTAACCATAAACCGAAATCCTTTTTAAACCTTACATTTACTTGCCGTAGACTTCTCTCAATATGTACACACATGCACACACACGCACACACTCATTTTGTACTGTTCTTGGATATTACTCAAAGTTCACACTGACCTTTGTCAATACCACTAATCAAAAGATTAACAAGTACTACCAGTCTGGTCACAATGCAGTGCTGGTTTTTGTGTAGGTCCCTACAATTTCTAAAATTTAAAGAGGAATTGAATAGGCATCTAAGAATCTGGTGGTCTGCAGTAGGATGGAGCCCTGTGCAACAGAATAGCAGATCTTGTGTCACTTCACTATTTTTCCACAAGAGAGCACATAACTCTGTAAAAAGTGGTCATGTATGACATAGAACAAGATAACAGCTTGTCTGGTTGAAAGAGAAATTTAGAGAAAAGAGTTTAGTTGTGAAGTTCAAAGCAAATGGACTTTTCTTTATGCTACTCTATTTGGCAACTCTAGTATTGTAGCATAGGTTTTATAAATATGGAAGCATCAATCCTTTCTGAATGGGGCTGCCTGTCGCTGAAACAGTGGACTTGGCAAGCGTGTGTCTGGATGCAGTAGATAATAAACTGCACTCTTCAATAGAGCATAACCTGACACTTCCTACTGCGTACGAAAAATTTAATGCCTTTGCCATGTAAGTTCTGGAGTATATTGAATCGGGCTTTCTTGATGCAGTTTTGTGGTTTTTTGTGAAATTATTGCTACGCAATAGACCAATTTCTACTTTATCCTAGAGCAGAATTTATTGAAGTAAAATTGTTACATCATATTGTTTGAGATCACAGTACAATTATTACATTTAAATAAGATAAAGTTTTAGTCAGTAGCTAAAGTAAATTGTGTGAACTAGAAAATGTGTTGAAATCTTCTGAGCTGCTTTCTCTGGTAAGCCATAAGAAATAATGGAATTCCTGTTCATCTTTGTAAAACTAAATGTGCCCTGGCACTGATTCAATTGCTTTCAATTTGTGATGTTTTCTGAAGAATGATTTGAAGATCAGAAAACTTCCAGCTACAGCTGCTGTATCTCTCATGGTTTCAAATGATGTGTTGCCCTTCAGATCATTTGCAATACAAACTGCTTTGATGTTCCAACATTTTCTTCTTTCTCATCTCCATAATCCTTTATATTTTAACTGTGATATAAATAAGCCTAAATCTAAATACTGGCGAATCCCAACTTCTTTTAATTAAATGAAACTTAAGAATTCTATTAAAAGACAAAAATGTGGAGATATGGAGAGACTCCATTCGTCAGTCTGTTATATTGAGGGATGAGGGTCTCAAGAATATCTGTGGTTTACCAGAATTATGTTCCTCTTTCTCTGTTGCTCTGCAGCCCTTTCCAACAGCTATGATCATGCTCCCCTCTGGACTGAGGAAGCAGGGAATTTTAATAACACAGAAGAATAATTATACCCACTGACTGGTGTAAGGAACAAAGCTGTTATACAAACTTTATTAACTTCAGAAATCATCTATTTCTATGGTATTTTGAGTTCTTTCTAATAAAAAAGCAGGATGAACAGTATGCTAATATAACTTAGATTTGGACCCAGTATGTCTATATATACATAAAACACAGCATTAAGGTGATTCTGTAAGTGCAGAAATCTGGAAATTTAGATTAATACCTAAAATTTCATTATTAGCCCTGAGTTTTATTTCTGTATAGCAAGCAAATCTTTTATCATTCCAGAGGGATTTGGTTCTACTCTCATTCTTATCTTTAGATACTTATTTGCCTATATATGTGCTGTGCCTGTAGGCACTCCTGGAGTGTTTATATATATATCTGTATATGCACAGGGATTTAATGGGCTTCTGTAAGAGTTTTCACCACATCAGTCTTTTCGTAAATTGTACTTTTCAAGTGTGCGCTTGTGCTCCTGGATTCTAGTCTCACCCTGTTTATTTACCATCAGTCATTTCTCATAGTTACAGTAATGTCTGAGTTACAATTAAGCTGATGTTGGTGCACTGTTCAGTCTTGTGCTTGGTGAGTACTAAGATCTTCTTTCTTTTTTTTCTTCATATTTTTGTTAGTACCCAGCTAACTACTATTTTGACTTCTGTTTCTGTAACACAGTGATCAGTGTAGACATATGCTAATTAGATTTTTTTATGCTTTATGTAGTTCTTATGCATTAGAAAACAAAAAAGTGAAGTACAAATTTAAAGCGTCATTCCCCTGGGAGCAGTGGCCATAGAAAATTTGCATTTTCATGTATGCCTGCTTCCTGCTTATTCTGAGAACTTTGGGAAGCTAATAGCTGGCAAAATGCAGGAGTTCAAAAGACTGAACTCCAGCAGAGAAGGTAGTATAAAGTTGATGGTTTTGAATGAATGTTTAGTATTATTTCAAAGATAGAATTGCCCTGCAGCCTTTTAGATTTCCAAGATTTTCAAGTACGCATGGAAGTTTTCACTTAGTATTTTTATTCTGTGTTAAGAAAGAGAAAAAAACCAAAAAGCTAGCAAGTCAAGTCTTGTTGAAAGAAAGAGCTCAAAATAGTCCTGACATGATGGAGACAAAGTGTGAAAAGATTGTTACCCAATAGGAGCAAATGCAAGGTGCAAAGTTTAATTGGAGGGGAACAGTGGAAGGCATGATAGTATGGGTGATATCTTGCAATGGATTTGTTCTGTAGGAGAAGTTCTGGGAGTAATGTTAGATCAAAAGATGACGAAAAGTCAGCAGGTTCATACTGTTGTGAGGCAGGCAACTGTTGTAAGGTTCTTAAACAGAAAGTCAGCAGAGATCTGTGAATTGAAACTTCTGTTTTGCATTGGTGAACCGGAGAACATTGTTCAGTTTTGGATACTGTACTTGAAAGATATGAACCAGTTGGAAAGAAGAGAGAAAAAATATGCTCTGAAATCTACATAGAAAAAACTGCATATAAGAAAGTACTTACCTGTACTCCTTTATAGTAGATAAAAACCCAATGGTGTCATACTGCAACAAAGAAAATATAGGCTCAATATTAGCAAATATTTTCCAGTGACATCATTAAAATGCTTTTGGTTAAAAATTTTGGGGATTCTAGGTCTTAGAAACAAGCTGGACAAGAAAACAGTAGCCAAGAATTATGTCATAAATAAGATTAATTCTGCTTGCAGGGCAGAGGTTAGACTGGACTGCTCAACAGACTTTTCTTCGCCTTAGGACAGGTTTAAAATGTGGTTTACAAAGAAAAGCTAAGTGATTTGAATGTTTTAACTAGTTTTAAGCTTAATCTCTGTGGGTGTTACGTTCTAGCAAAAAGGGTTTGTTCATTAATCTCTCTCCAAGAAGATTACACAGTTCTTTACTATAACATAATGAGATAGATTGCTTCAGTCATAAAGACTCTTGCAGAATGGGTTTCAATTTAAAATATTATATATCAGTATTAAAAGAAAACAGATTTGTTCATAACTTGGTACATGATTTTTTTTCATTATTAGTCCTACAGTGGAACTATTGTGTATAAAGCTAATAGATCTGTACCCTGTCCTTTCAACAGATACTTATGCTATTATGAACTACATAATGAATTTTCTACATGAAAAATTCAAAGAATTTTGCAGTATAGACAGTCTTATTCTTAACCTTTTTTTCTTCTTCAAATTGTGTCTCGGTGAACCTGACATACTGCTTAGAAGTGCAATCATATACTGCATTTTTGAAGACTTCGCAAGAGGTAAAACCAGTATTCTTTCCCAGTAGAAGTAAACCTAATGTTATCTGGTCTTACATGGAATTTTTAAAGATAGGTATGTTTACCTCTAGAGTGGATAAATCTGATTGTGGTTTAAGTGACTTTTTAAATTAGAAAATAATCTTGTCAAAACAGCAAAAAGGAGAAGTGAAGGAGGGTAGAATTGCATCAAATTGGAATTAATCAAACATTAAAATACATTATTACAAAATTTAGCAAACCAATCACTGACTTTTCCTGTAAATAACTATACCTGTTCTTGAAGTAGATGAAGTATAGTAAAGAGAGAATTAATCCAGGTAATATGCAAAAAAGAACTGTACTGTACACATAAATCTGGGAGGAGAATTTTGCTCTCCTGGGGAGACTAAAACCCAGGGTTATTGCTAAAGACCTCAGGACTTGCCAAATGTCACTGGAAACCTATGGTTAGATAACTGAGCTGAGCCCAGTGTCACCCTTGACTGTAATGACAGCTTGGGCACTTAGCTAAATTTCACGTCTTTAGATACCTAGACTGAAGTGTGTCTGAAGCTGTGCCCTAGTGAGTCTATTCTACACACCAAAGTAAGAGCCTTCAGAAGTTCCGTACTCTCTGAAACCTTACAGCCACCCTATCTGACAGCGCAAGGGTGCGAGTAAGGTTTGGGAACAAAAGCAGGTTATTGACCAGTGAGCTCACACACGTTTCGAGCTTATCAGCTATGCGGAGCTGATTGCTTTTATCCTGAAGTAAGTGAAAGCTGGCTTACTGCTTGGAGCTTCCCTCCTGCTGGAGAGGTAGATGTGTCCAAGAAGGTTCTGTAAACATATTGTCAAATCTATTGTTCACGCCTTTGCTTATCATCTGGCAATTTGCTTACATGCAAAATAAGAAGTGAATATCTACTTTTCCTTCTGTTCTTCTTGAATTAAGCAGAAAGATATGTGTGTCATGTAATAAAGTAGGTGACAGTGATTTTAAGTGGTAGTGAAACAAACTTACTAATATAAAACAGGTAGTGAGAAAGTGTAAGTAGTTGTACTTTGATTCTTGAAAGAGCTTTTGGTACAAGTAATATCCATTTTAAGGAATCTACAAATCTCGTCTTGCATTAAAGGCTTGAACTTAGGTCTATGCAGTCTAGAGCAGTGCCGTGATAGTGATCTGCTGATCCTCGAGTTCTGGAAGAGAACATTTTGTATTCACTATTTCAGTGCATTTGAAATGCATATGCATTGTAGGTCACAATACAGTATGCTACAGATTTGCTGTAGATCAGCTGCATAGCCATTCAGCACTTGTACAGTAGCCATTTATGTAGGGGTTTTAGATAGTGTCTAAAAATACAGCAGAATTTACTGAGGAGAGTTGGCTGTTTTCTGGGTTATTTATTTTGCAGTGTGTAAATCTTCCCTGTTGCAGCTGTCCTCATCTGTACAGCTACTTAATATCCACTGTGACAGAAGCAAAGTGAAAAATTAGCTCTGTAGTTTGGTGGTTAGGGTACTTGTGTGCCACAAGCAAGGGTGCTGCTCCAGTGAGTATTTTTAATTATTTGTATAATTTATAAATATAGTCTGCACTCGCAGGCCTGAATCACTTTAGAACAAATGTTTTTCAAGATATATAGGAGCTCTGGGCTGGATATACTTCCAGTGTCCGGATCTCATAAATTTTGTTGCCCTTTTCAGTGAATCCTTTAAAGTCACCAGACTTTTAAAAAAAGGAATTATTTGCTGAATGGGAGACAACTAACTAACTTCTCTTGATAATGAAGAGATATGTATCTAAATTCCAGTGGACATTTCCCTCCATTGCTACCACTATGATAGCCATGAGCTGGCTGCTTGTGGAAATGAACTTGTGCAAAGTGTAGCAAAGATGTTCTGCACGCCCAGGCTTGTTGTATGGCTGAGAAGATTTCTTTCAGATCAAGTTAATGTGTTATTTTTAAACTGAAGTATACCCATCTTTGTTCCCTACTTGTATAAAACACATTATGGATATGTAAATGCATTTATTTATTGTTAGGTATCTGAAAATAATTAAATATTTGAAGTATTCCTTGTTCTTTATGTCATGCCTGTGAGGTCTTTTGAGTTTTGTAAAATGGGATAATGTAGTTGTAATTGACAAGGTTTGTAGATGTACTGAGAATTAGAAATTTGAAGTTATAGCATTGTTTTCCTTTGTGTTTCCATTATGTCATAACAGTTTTAAACTGAAATAGTTTGCAAGCTAATTTTCTTTGTTTTGCATATCACAATTTTAATGTCATGTTGTTTTAAACAAATTGCTGGTAACTTAAAATGCCTGGTTATCACCAATGAGTATTTTTTTCACTTCTGATATGTTACTTAAAAGTTGCAAGCCAGAATCCTATAAGCAGAGTAAGGCCTAGTTCAACCATATTAAAATTCTGTATACATTTTAATTTGATTTCGGCTGTGTGACCATGTTATACTGAAGCTATTACCTGGCTCAGTGGTCCCACAGACAATTTCCCTTTCTCATTCTGATTTTATTGTAAATGATTGTCAGCATAGTACAGGAAACTGCAAATTCAATTTTGATCAGTCCCATGAGGGACTTGATTCTTCATGACTTGCTCTTGTTGTTTTGAAAAGAAATTGAAATAGCCATCTAATCTAAGGGTTTCCTTCAGAGTAGAGGATTAAAATCTGTAATTTGTTTTATGCAAGGTCTTTTTCTTTATTGTGTTACTAGATAGAAGCTAATATTTAGGGAAATTTTGTAGTGATTACTCCCATGGGAAGGATTGAGTTCTTCATTTAATATTTCCATTTCATATTGAATGGTTTATTAAGCTGTTTTTTTTTTTTTCTTTTACACCTGGGGATCATAAACCAGCTGTTTTCTTCTAAAGATAATGTTTTTTTGAGTACTTATTATAATTGAGGATTTAAAGATAGCTCTTCCTCCACTCACTGCACTTAGTCCTTACTGTGAGACAGATTAATGACTCCTTTGGTTTAAAGAACTTTGATTTTGCTTCCTCTTTCAGTGCTGTGTTACTGTGGTACAAACTAGCCAAGAACATGGAAGACGAAATAGTGAGACATTAGAATGGCACCATGAAGAGAAGGAAAGGCAACTGCCTAATAACAAAATGGGTAGTGACATAGTGCAGTGTGACCCTCCCAGAGGCACAGGTGTTAACAGCAGATCACTGGGATGAGATTCAGGGCTTGATTCAGCTGCACAACAGGCATCTATCTAGTGCTGTTTTAGCTGACACAGGGTGTCCTTTCTGTCCTCCAGGCCTAACACTGCAGCAAGGTGCTGATCCCACGGAGGATAGCCTGCAAAACCTTGAGAAAAGCAAATGACACTGTATTCTGGGCAAAAGATTCAAGTTCACTCTTTCAGAATGTAGAAGTCAGCAATGCAGTGCTTACATGTGAGGTAGGGGCATTTAGTCCCATTGTGTCCAAAGGAAATGAGATCAAATATGTCTATTTTGAATGGAGTCAAATAACTCCAATGATTACGCTGTTTTACTTCCATGAACTGAATATAGTGTATATGTATATTCTGAAAGTAAGGGTCTAAGTTATATTGAAGCCCCAGACAACATCGCTGCTACAGAAGAGTCACTGAAGCCTAGGGGAAAAAAAGATTAAAAAAATTGCAATTCAAATTGCTGCTTTTCAGGAACATCCCAGTTTTTGAGTTAAGATACAGGACAGACAGGGTAGCAGGGTGGAAAAAAAATCATGATCATAGGTTTGTTCTTGCTTCGAACTATAGATTTGCTTCACTAGCTGAAATAGTTCTTTGATACTTGGCTTCCCTCCCTGCAGTTGCTATGGTTCCTAATGCAACTGGAAAAGGAACATGCTGTCAAAAAGATTTGGTAAGATGGACAAAGGTGCAAGCTTTTTGCATATTTTCTTAAAACTCAACACCTCTTATAAAACCAATCAAGAGCACTAATACTAGTGATATAAATAATTAAAAATATCCATATAAATTAAAGATCTTTAAAAAATATCTGAGCATTAGCTTATGTCTGTGCACTCATCACAGGAGTATATTAAAGAACCAAATAAACAAATCTGAAATAAATAAATCCTGAAAAGCCTATCTTTAGAGAAGTAATAAGAGAGAAGTATAAAATTAGGACATTAGGCAGGAAGAAGAGAAAGGGGGGAAATAGGTGTGTCTTTTTAATTTCTTCATTTCTCTAGACTTTACAATCTCACTTCCCTCACCTGCCCAGTGTACAAGTAAAACCAACAGTCCTTTCTTGAGAAGATCACAACCTAAAATGACAGTAATTATCAGAAAGGAAGGTGAAAATCAAAGGCAATATTAAGAATTAATCAACTGCTTTTTGCAGAGAATCCAGAAAGTCTCTTTCCTGCTTCTCAGATGAGGACACTACTCTCCTTATGTAATCTAAAGAAAAAAAAATTAGGTTGTGCTTAGGAGACTATGACGCCTCTCTTCTCTGCATTATCTAGCTTTAAATTTCAGTGAAACACAGTACAGCTAGAAGCTGCAGCTGTTGTAGAAGGAGCAGTGCCCTAACTTGGCTCGTTAACATGAAAGTAACTTCTGTGACACTGAAAGAAGTCCAGCCTTGGCATCTTCTCACTGTACATGTTGAGAATTCAGAACAAGTGATAGTTTTTAACTTATCACACCTGAAAATGTAAAACCTCATACAGTGTGAGAACAGCATTACAGCATTTTCCTGAAAAGTTAAAAATGAAAATTCTGAAGACCAAGAAAGCTCTATTCGATGTTCTAGGAAAATGAGGCAAGAAATATATTCTGAAGAGAGCATGTAGAGTTTAATTCAAAGTTTAAGCAGTTTCTCAAAAAAACCGTCTAACTTGCTCCTGTTCCCATTATAATAAAGGAGAAGGTGGTTTTGTTTACTCTTGACTCAAAGCTTTAGAGCATGGACAAATTCTTGGGAAAAATGTGCTGGTTTGTTTTACAGCTCTATTTTCCTATTTTCTGTTTTTCCTTTACTATTTAATCTTCAGAAGTTGACACTATGTATTTAATATGGAGATGCAGTGTTGGTAGCATTCTTTTGCTGTCCCTTTGTATCCACGTTGACAGAGTAAATACTCAGCATACCAACCTGCTGAGCTACTAAGTAAATCTACAGTGGTGAATGCATCTTCTAGGCAGGGTGATCTCTGGCCATGAGGAGGTACTCAGCTGGTTGAGATGCATTTCCAATATCCAGGCATAAGCAGTATCTAGGCCAGTGCTTCCCCACTTGGTTAATACACGTGGGCTAGATGGACCCAGGTTAGAAATAAGCCATACATTTTAACAGTCGAGGTGCTTAGCCTCTGGAACAGGCTGTTTGAGGATGATAGATTATCAACCCCATCTCAAGTTCTTCCGTTCAGGTTTAGCATCTATCAGCTTTTGAAGATGCACTGCAATCAAATGCCAGCCACTGCCCTATTTTGTAAAGAATTATTTTGCAGGCCCAAGGTGTGGTACAGCAGTCAGATCTACAGTCCTGCTCCAGTCTTAAAAATGGTGAGTGTGAATGTAGGAAAGCATTCATCATAGTACAGTCTGGCTCTGGAATGATTCTTTGAAAGATGTATAATGTCAATCAGAAAACTGAATGCAATCTACTCCACATGCTTTCCCCCAGGTTTCTTCCTCGTGCAGAGATTTAAGGGAAGACCACTAAATTATTCAATCTCTCCAAGCAGTTTTGCAACTAAATGGGATTTAGCATTGTATGCGTATCACAAAATTCTTTTCAAGTATAAAAATCACATCAAGTGTTTATGGTTGATTTGGATACTTTTCGCATGCTTTTAAAATTTTTGAGGACCTTAGGATCCATGCATTTTTGTTTCCTGAATGAATACTTTCTGGATGGCTTGGGTTAGGGAGTATCGAGTCACATTACCTATTTAGGTGCTGAAGTCGCACTTATTTCTTTTAACATCCCAGACTTGTACACCACTGACATTATTGCTCTGTGCAGTCAGTTTTTGTGTAGTTATTCATTAAGGCTTTTTTAGAAAACAGATAATGGCCTAAATGCCTTCCTTTTTTTTCACACTCTTCTCCATGATTCATACTGTCTAACTGAATTTGTCTCAGGCTTTTAAGAAAGTAGTAAAACCTGAGATCCGTTGCTGGGACTTCGAACTATCAAGTTTTACAACAAAACAGGACTTTAAAGATTTTGTCAAACATTTTATTACTTGATCACAGATGGAGAAAGGTTGTGCATGACAACTACTTTATTTTTTACAAAACTGAGATACTTTGAGCATCTTGACATCTTATATCACTGCTATTTCACCATGAAGAAACAATTCCTTCCTGTTCCTGCCCCGACTCATCTTCAGATTATCAAATGAAATCTGTAGCACTATGAAGGGAAAGAAGGACATTGGAAGCAAGCTTCCATGATTTATTATTAATTGCTAAATGAGTCTTTACCTTACATAAGTAATATTTGCTTCCATTCTTTAGCAGGCTAAAGCTTAACTTGCCTTATTAAGTGAAACCAGGTTATTTTTACTGTGATCTCTTGTGAATATTATTTTGAGCTGTTGTTTGGGTTTGCTTTCAGCTATATTTTTTGATTCATGACTGTTGTTATAGTAAGTATATAGAATTGAGAACATTCTTAGCTGAAGGAGGTAAACAAATGGTAGGAAAAAGGACTCATATTGTGTAAATAATCATTAAAATTTAATTTTTACTGGATTTTATTCTATAAAATAAGTTAGGCAGAAGTTTGTAGATGTAGATAATTTCTCTTATGATCTGTACTGAGTGGATAAACTTTCAACTATGTTTTTTGATGTCATAAAGTTTATTATCCATATCTACAAATCCTAGTCTTATTTGTGTAGTTAGGTCACCAGAGTTATAAGAACAGTACAGTAGTACATAGACTACTTCAGATGTAAGAAAATTAATCTAAAGAGAAAATTCTTGTACTCCATACTGTCTCAAATAAGTTCTACTTCAGGAATTTTTCTTTGAAAGAGTGTTTTCTGTTGTCCGCTCCCAGATCTATTGCAACATTGATATCTAGTTGCCCTTTGAACATCAAGGCCTGTTCTAATCTACTTGTTGTTACTACCTTAGTAAAGTTATGCCTCAGAGGACCTTTGAGAAATGCATTAAGTGAAAGCATTTTTACTTGTGATTTATGTTTTTCTCTTGTCACTTTGGTGAGTTTTCAAAAATTAGGTGTAGCAGCTGCTTCCAAGTGTTTACTTTGTGAGAGCACAATAGTAGGAATCTTTCCTAATGTTTTAATTATGCTACTTTTTCTGCAAAACTTTGTGTTTGTTTCCCTCCCTTTCTGTTTGGGGAGGGAAAAGGTGTCTACCTAGATAGGGACAGTAGGGGGACTTGGACTCTGTTCTCTTTTGTATTTATGTATTTTATTTTAAACGGCCAGTGGATTCAAAACACAGAATGCTTCAAACACTGACAAGACATCCTTGTTCTGTGTCTTCATAGCAGGGCCTAAACCCCTAGTTCTTTCTGCCTTATCTAATATTAATGCTCGAGCTGGGTTTCTACATGTTCTCCTTCCCACCCTGAGAATTTTACATCCCAGGGCAGAGGGCGACTGGCTGACCTTTCACAGGACTAGTGAGACGTGCTCGCTTCCACACGGCTTGTTAATCCCGAGGAGAAGCCCCATCTCTCTCTTTCCAGATTTAAAGAAAATAATTTGAGATTTGGAAAAATGTTTGGGTCATTGTTTGGTTTTTTCTGATCAATATTTGTGTATGTAGAGTTTAATAGTCTAGTTGCTTTTCCTCTGAGTGATGTGTACAAAGAGTTAATCCACTTCTGTTGGGTTTTAATACATCTTAAGGAGAACCATCAGTGTTTTAGGTGTTAGATATTTTAACAACATGAACACCTAGATCTATTCTGTTGCTGCTTTTTTTTTCTATGTACAGCATAGATATCATATTCTTCCTTGCCTGAGGAGGCCACAGACAACTGGCTTGGCTAAGGACAAAGCCAGGGCCTAAAATACAGAGGAGCTTGAAAAATGAGCTAAAAAGTGATTGAAAGGCTTGTTGTGAAGCTGGAGGGAGAAATCTGTTCTTCAGGGAAGAAGATTAAACTTTATTCCCAAATGTTGTGCTAGGAAACTCTAGCATATCTGACTTCAGGAGAATGCTGCAGTATGTGTACAGACCTTTTGTTTTAATAATTTTTCATTGTGCCTATGGAAAAGTTTCTTCTTTCTTTTTTTTTTTCTTTTTTTCTTTTTCTTTAAAAGAGATTGTGGTCTGTCTGTATGATCTTTAGACGAATTTCACAAAATTAATTACTGCAAAAATAAACCCCATTATTTTGCCAAGGAAACACAGATGGTAGTCTCTCTCATGTTACAATCCTTGATAATGCCTTTGATAGATACACCAAGTTCCTCATCAACATAAATGTTGAGAAACAAAAGCATATTCAGTCATAGAAAGATAACAATTCATAGCCAGCTCACAGAACATGAAGGGTCCTGGTTCTTTTTTAATGTACTTTTCCTTCTTTATATCAAACTTTAACTCGCATACATCATTCTCTTGCTCATCCACATACATTTCCTGTCTGATTTATCTAAGTTCCTTCTTGTGCTCATAACTTTACTTTCTTTATATATTTTTAGTTTGGTTATTTTTAGTTAGCACTTTCGTTTGGCTCTGAGATTAAAATCAGTAATACTAAAAGAAAAGCTGTTCTGTTCCTGTGTATTACACAAACTAAGCATTTTTAAAATTTAGTTTCCTAAGCAGAGACATTAATGCTATATTCAGTGACCTGAAACCTCTTACCTGGCCTCGGGGTTCTTCTGGAGAAGCACAGGTCTCCTGTGAATCCTGTGCCACATCTTCCTATCACAGATACTCAGGCTCCTTCTGTTGCACTGTATATTTATGGTTAAGTAGTATTTACCCGTTCAAGTTGCTTTTAAGCAGATTTTATTGATATTAGCGTTGACGGCAGTTGAACTGCTAGACAATAGCATTTTTAACACTGCTGTTTAGGAGTTAGCTGAATGCAATGAGACTGGGAGAATGAGCTATCTTTTATTCAAGAGGCGTGAAAAGTTTAGTATATATCTGTAGTTTACTGGGATGCATGCAGAAATCAGGCTTTCCAAGGAAGAACAAGGTACTTGATATAGTCTCATCCTCTTAGGGTCTGTGCTGAACTTACAGTTGTTTTGCCATGTAAAGCTGTCAGCAGCCCCATAATGACTAGGAAATATCTTGGTTCCTCCAAAGAGAGATTCGATGTCAGCAGTAAAATTACACAGATGGGCTAATATCTAGTCATATATTTTTTTAAATTTTCCCTTTTCTATTTCAGATATTGTTGCTCATTAAAATACCTAGGAGCCAGATTCAAATCCTGTTGGGGGAATGTTGAACAATGCTTTGATGTGGATCAAGACTTGAAACATTCATTCTGTTTGACACGCCATATTTAGAGACAGAATCACATGCTCCCTCTTTTCTATGAAAGCTGGGGCTGTTGCTACGGGAGGTGGGGATATTAGCCTGGAGAAAAGAAGGCTCAGGAGTGACCTTACTGCTCTCTACAACTACCAGGGAGGAGGTTGTACCAAAGTGGGGATTGGCCTTTTCTCCCAGCAACCAGCAACTGGACAAGAGGAAATAGCTTCAAGCTGCACCTGGGGAGATTCGGGTTGGACATCAAGAGGAATTCATCAGGAGGAATTTCTTAACTGAAAGGATTGTTGAATGTCAGAATGGACTGCCCAGGGACATGGTGGAGTCACCATCTCTGGAGGTGTTCAAGAAATGACTGGATGTATAGTCTAGTTGACAAGGTTGTGTTCAGTCAGAAGTTGGACTCGCTGATTTTAGAGGTCTTTTTCAACCTAGTGGATTCTGTGATTCCTGCAATGTTTAGTGTTAACGTATCAGAAACTCGAAGTAACCTGATATCGTTCATTGTTTCACTGTACTTTTTTTCGAACTAGACACCATTTGTTTCATCATTTAGATTCTTCTGATGACAGTACTTACGGTTACTGCATCCTTTCCCAAAAAGGCTTAGAAGTCAAAAGAAATAGCATTTTCTTAGGTGCCTCTGAAACCCTTTAAAAAAAATAAAGAGCTCTCTTTTTAGACTGTGTGAGTATTTCAGTCAAAACTAACTTGATCAAACATAACAGATGACGGAGATTTTAACTGCACTTTCAAAAGACAGCTTTGTTGATAATGTGAAAGTTAAGCAATTAGTTTGCTTTCCAGACTTCTCAGCTGTTATTCACAAGGAAAGTATTGTGAGAAATTCTACTCTTGCCTTTGACCCTTTCTTTCACACTTATAAATACATGAAAGTGAAAACCAATGTTCTCTGTTCTTTATAATTTTTTCGCTTAAAGCTCTCTTAAGAATAACCATGAAGGATTGCATATAATGGTTTATAAATATAGTTACTCTAATATTTCTCTTTCAAGAAGAATAAAGAAAACCATTGTGGTTACATTTGCTTCAAAAGTTAAAATTCTTTGTGTTGAATGTCTGCAGTATCAGTCTGAAAGAAAGTAGTTTAAAGAAATGTTTTGTAGCTAAACAGTTTTCCATACTGTAGCTCAGAACCTACAAGCACAGTAATCTATCAATTTTCAATTTATGTTGGCTCTTTTGGTACAGTAAAAGCAGGAGGTTTTGCAACATACACTATTGTGTTCAGGTTATACCCTTTTTTCTTTTTTTACAAATTCTTAAAGAAAGGATAGTATTTTTCCCACTCTTCCTTTCGTACATTCAACATGTGAAGATCTTGACGTCCAGGATTTATATTTTTCATCTGAGAGGTGGCAAGTGAAAAGTACATACCATTGAGATTAGTTTCATAACATGGTGATCTGGCATTGAGTTACTCAAGACAGCTGAGTGGTGGAATCATTAAGATAATTAATTCATCTGTTGAGGATGTGCTGAAAGACTTTGTCAAGACACAGCATCTGAATTTGCCATTGAAAGGTACTTATTTCTTACTGTTGTTCACTCATACTTAGTGATTATAAGTTTTAGAAATTTTGCTGAAAGTAGTTCTGGCTTAAATTAGGCAGTTTAGCCCTCAGTGTAGGCTGTGGAGAGAAAGGACGGTGAGGTGCACCAGTCATGACTCCTGGAGGTGTCTTTCTCCATTAACAAGAGAAAAAGCCTAGAACCATGAGATTCCTGGCTGTCTGTACTTCAGTGGAGTGCATTTGAGCAGCTCAATTAAATCCACGAAGATATCAAAACCCATCTTCCTTCCATGTAATTTGGACACCTAAGTTAGGAGCCTAGCTTTCCTGAGTTCTTTTGTAGTCAAAAGTGAGAGAAAGGTACTTGCAGAGGAAAATTAACCTGCTTATTCATCTCTCTCCTCAGTGCCTCAATTACTGCCTGAAGTTAGACAGTGTCAATTGAGGTATGCAGTCACATTGATTTCGGTAGGAA
This sequence comes from Cnemophilus loriae, assembly GCA_013397755.1. NCBI lineage: Eukaryota > Metazoa > Chordata > Aves > Passeriformes > Corvidae > Cnemophilus > Cnemophilus loriae. The sequence continues at coordinate 647,641 of VZTF01005908.1, forward strand.
TTGGGTTGCCATTATGAATTTGAGTATTAAAAGGCATATTCATTGTCTTTAAGTATTTTGTTTTCTAACATATAGATGTTAGAAAGATATACATATAGATAGACATATAGATTCAAACTCCTTGTGCAAATATAGGTTCAGCAGATTCCGTTAAGAACCTGCTTCTCTCTGTTGGATTTGTGGGGCACCCTGTAATCTTGACTTCCTTATTTAAAGTAGGTTCCTGAATTAAAGTCAGTATGAGTTTCTCAAACATGGCTTTTATTTTCATATTCCATGTCTGCATACCTCCGTACCTTTTAAGTATCTGTAATACTGGAAGGATAAAATTAATTCCAAGACTTGTGAACCAACTATGTATTGGAGATCTCTTTTAGCAAGGGTAGCTAGTTTTGCCTTGTTTGACTTACTCCATTTTAATTGATTTATAGCAGAAACATTTATGCCGAAGAATAGTATTCTGTTCAAACAGAATGGGATAGCTTTGTCTGGCAGTTTCTCAGTTAAGTGCTAGTTTTCGTCATGGGTATTCCTAAAGCTCTTTTTTACTTTTCTCTTTATTTATTTTTAGCATCAATATGAACTTTAAGTTATTCATGTTCCTTTCTTGCCGACTTTTTGACAGTATGTGCTGTCCTCTGCTCTTTGTAGTAGCCTAACCATTTTTGTGGCTTCTTAGTGAAGTACAGTGGGAAACTAACACTGGATAATTTTTCCTGCTGTATTACATTTAAGCTGGATATTTTCCCTCATCTGCTTCATGGAGCAGCTGCACAAACAGTTGTGTGTCTGTCTGGTACTGCAGCCAGAGACTTGTGAAACCATAGCCTAAGTCATGGTGCTTTTGAGCTACTTCCAGTGCTTATAATTAAAAGGCAGCTATGATTACATGTCTGCCATAATTTCTGTTTTTGCAGTCTTTCTTATTAGAGTAGGTACTCACATTCGTCCCAATGTAGTTATTAACCCCATCTGTTTTACTGTAAATTGAATGGGCTGCTTTGAGTTCAGGGAAGGGAAGCAGTAGGGCAGTCTTGTCACTTCCAGTGCTTTGTATAACTAATGCTAAAATGTGTTATTTAATTAAAAGCTTGACATAGTTTGTCCGTAGTATAGTATAATTCCTACTGGCTATTTCTAGTCAAGTAAATGCTGTTTGCAGATTTTTTTGCATGAGTTCCATACAGAGCAGACTATAAATATAGTGGTGTTTAATTAATATACAAACTTCTGTCAAGACAATTGACAGAAACAATTCTAGTATAAAATGGGACAACTACACAAATTAGATCTATAAATTACTATAGAATTTCTGAATTGAACTCTGAAATTCAGCAGAACTTAATCTGGGAATAAATATTAAGGTGCGTTTAAGTTACAGCAATGGAAGATATAAGTAATATTTAATTTAAAATATTTCTTCTATCCTGTAAGGTTGCATCCATTTGAAGAAAATACAGTTTTGAAATTTGGCATCTGTCTCAGCTTAAAATAGAGATGTGGTTTATCCAAAATAAGTATTCAGATTTAAGGTGATAATTAATAATTCAGAAGACAGTTATGAATCAAAAGAAGAAAGAATGTATTTCCTTACTCGTGTATCTGACCAGCAAAATCTCAGAAGTGAGAATTAATCTATAAGAAATACTTATTTAGAAATTAGCTCAAATACCATAAATTCTTTCTCTTTTTTACTTTTTTTTTTNCTTTCTCTTTTCTACTTTTTTTTCTTTTTTTTAAGTCTTTCCCATCCATCTCTTGCTTCACATATACTCCAGACATTTGCTGGGGACTTTTGGACAGAATAAGCTTGGAACTGATCTGTATTAATTATCTTCACTTCTTGCATTATGTTAGAAAAGAGTTCTTGTATTTTCATTTTATCAGTAAATAATCATACGTATGTTGTTCTTAGTCAAATGGGACTACCTCTCAGCAGATTTGTAGTAATCCTTAGTGATGTGGCACTCTGACTCTTCTAGGTTTTAGTGTAACTGTTTTCAAAAGATGGTGTTTCTTAGCAATGAGGAGTGTGAAATACGTCCTTTTTTCTGGGGAGCAAGTATTACAAAAATGTTGTGTAGAGATTCTAGAAATGAATGAAAAAAAGAGTCAAATGTTTGTATTAACTGGGGTCACAAACATTCCTTTTGATCCAGATGTGGTAGCTCCTTCTGGAAATCTGTTGTCCTTAACCAAGCCTCTTCTGCTTGCAGATGTACCAGCTCTGAGCGATTTGCAAACAAAGTGCAGCAAAGGAATAAAATGGGAAGTCAGCAAGCTTTTGAAAAAAAAGAAGCATAATTCATCTAGCAAGCGTAGGAGTAGATTTATGTTGACAGTTCTTAGTAAGGGAGAGGTGGAACTCACAGACGCTTGCATATGGTCACAGGGATGGGACATCACACCACGGCCATGCCTCCAGCACCTAGTTACTCTCACTCAGGGTGACAATACTATGACCTTGGGCTCGTATTCATATTTCCTAGCTTTAATTTGAGCTGCATCTGTAGTGATAAATAGCACATTGCCTGGGAGGAAGATTGAAACTATTATTCATTCATGTTGCCCGAGCATTAGTGTTTTCTCAGTGTTTGACTTGTGCCATATTATACTTTCTAAAATTTTAATCACAGAGACAAATCCCTAAAGGCCATTTGGATGAGACTATGGTCAGTGTGGCTGTATTTATCCTGTGTAGACCTCAGACATAATTATCACGACACATTATGTTCTGTTATATGCTATAGAAAGGTGCTGTAACTGGCTGTGACACACCTTCAGACACTTCTGAACTGATATGAAAAAGGAAATGAAAATTAGGTGCTGATGGCATAAGGTTCACCAGCTACTTGGTGGGCAGAACCTGTGCTTCAAAGGTGGTGCAGACCACCCAAAGCTGACCTGATCTCCAGGATGTCTCTCTTATTTGTATAGAGTCTGAAGTGGCTTTGGTTTTCATTTAGGCACCCAACCCCAATTTAATATGAGATAGTCTCTGAGTTTTTTATTCACCATCACACTGAGCTTTATGAAGAGCTTCCAGAGTATATAAAAAGTGGAAGTTTGAGTGATACTAGTACATTTTTCATGTCTGTCATGTATAAGAGCTTTCTGGTTCTCTATAGAGGTCTGTACTTGAGGTATCAGCTGAAGAGGAAAAAGTGTCTTGCCATGAATAACATTTTCTTAGAATTGCTTATACACTATGGGAATGAGTGTGATAGATAGAGAGCATGACCCATTTCTTTTTTTTTACTGCATTTTGTGGCTGACATATTTAAAAGTATTCCCTTAAATATTTTTGTGTTAGGTCAGAACAGTCTGGTTTCTTGTAGTTACTGCATGCTTTACTTTCCCACTTACTCACCATCACACCTAAACAAATGCCTTCTGTTGTTTATATCTGATAAAGTTTTTCTTCTCTAGTCAGTTAGCTGACTTTTAGTAATGCACATTAAAAATGTGGAATCCAGAATACTAACCTTTTTGTCTGTGTATTGTGCAAATTCACTCACACTGCAGAAATTTATTTTATAGCTGCCCTTCAAAAAATGAATTATTCCTGTAATAGTTGAAAATATACAGAATCTCTTCTTGTTGTTTGAAAATTATGTGGATTAAAATACATATCTAGCAAATGAATGAACATAAGAAAAAAGCAACATTAAAAAAAATATTATGTGATGGAGTAAATATACTAACCTTAAGGAAGGAAATTTCCATTTTGTGTTGTAACACCTGCAATGGTTGATTCAGTTGTAGTGTTAATGTACAGGTTCTGGACTGTGAATTGGAAAGGATGTGTGTTCTAAATGAGGTCAAGCCTGCAAGACTGAGGTATTCCTCTTGTGTCCATTACTGTTTCTACAGAAATCCAGCTATTTTAAGACACACGACACTATTTCTTGTGTCAGGTTGGGTGTCTTGCTCCACCTGTATTAATGCGTAACTCTGTGATGTGTGGCTGGTTTGTACTTTCTGATAACCAGGGGTGAGTTCGGGAGAGTCACCATCACTTTCACCAGCTGCATGTGAAAAAAAGTATGTTATTCTTCCACAGATCTGTTCATGTAATTCCTTACTTGTAGTTTTTGACAGTTGAAGTCCTGTCCATAGTGTGACAAAATATCTCACTAATACGTATCAGTAGATCATCTAGTCTAACATTATGTTTTTACATCTATATTGAGTTTAATAAGTAAAATATAGCTAAAACTATTTTCCAGAGAGATATTTAATTTTGTTTTGAAGCTGTAAGAAGGAAGATAGAGAGCCATTGTTTTCTTTGATAATTTGATTCAGTAGGTAATCACACAGCAAGTGAACATCTTTTCTGTTAAAGAGTCCTTTAATATTCAGCATTTTCTCCATATGAATACAATTATATCATTCTCAATTGTTTCAGTAAGCTAATCAACCCACTAAGTACTTTACTCTAAAAAATATTACCTAATTGTAAAATAGTTTTACTGATGGAAATTACGTATCAATTATGTATACAAATCACCGTAGCAGTGTATACAGAGGTTAAATTTTCTCCGTACTTCTTCTGCATTCTTAATAATACATATTTGTATTGGGATTTTTCCTGAACCCGCACGTGATGTTTGTTACCGGATCTTATATTGCAGCTTTTCCTCCCTTGATTAGCCGAGTGTGATGAGGGGTGACGGCACTTCTTCCTCCAGAGTGTCATCTGTGGTGTTTTTGTCCTAAAGACTTAAAGCTTTCACCTGCTGCTCAGTGGAGCTTTTGGAGAACTTGTAAGGAGCAACACCTGTAGTGTGCAGATAATGTTACTCTACTCTGGTCCTGAAAATATGCAAAGTAGTTCTGACACTAATAAAAAGTTAAAGATGGAAAGTTGAAAACTCAACCCAGCTACATGTTACATGCAAATAAAACTATCATAAGTCCAATAAACTGCTTTTTTTTCCCTATAACCAAGAAACATTAAGCCTCCTGAAAATACACAGAATCTGTGGGTTCAGGAAAGACTTGGTTATAAGCCTTGTGCATTCAGGATGAATGCAAGGTGGAATGACAGGATGATAATCCTTTCACTGCCGGTAGAGGCAATATTTCCCATTGTCCCTTTCCTGACATGAGAAATGAAGTGTTCTTGCAATCCAGCCATCTTCTTCCAATGCCAAGAGAATGAGGAGAATTTCCTGGGATTTTTCCCAGCATGTCCAACATCTTGGAAAGAGAATTAGCAGAAGAATGAGGCTCACATTCTTTTTTTTCTTAGTGTATGTGAGGAAAGAGGAAGGCCTCCATGTCCTACATCAGGTGAAGAGAAGAACGCAGAGAATCTTCAAGACTTCTTAGGCTGAAAATATGTAACAACAAATTCTGGCACCTCTGGTGTATAAAAGAAATTTTGGTGTCCATATTCCTGGAATGTTCAGCAAAGGTGTTAGCTGAGAGGTAAAGAAACACTGTTGGGTTTTTGCTTTTCATGTGAAGAGTATACAGACGAGGGAGAAATTAAGCTGGAAGCCAAGAATTTCAAAATATGGACCAATATGGAGTGCAAGGACAGGCTACCCTACTGAAAGGCTACACAGGCAGTTGAACAACTTTTAGCTAGAAGCCTGGTCATGTGGTGTGTATGTGAGCTCAAGTCTGCAGGCAAACCAATATTAGATCACTGCAGGCTAAGATCACTTAGAGTCCTGTGTGGACATATCCTTCCACTCAGATTCATTCCTCCCGATTCTAGTCATGTAACTTGTGAGGTTAAATGCAGCAGCCTTACTTGTTCAGTCCAGAGGCAGAAGTAGAATGGGCCCTTAGGGCTGTGAAAACATGACTGTTCCCCGTTCTGAGGTTGGAATAATCAAACATGAGATTAGAAACTTCTGGATATGACATGAGAAATAGCTGTTTGTGACAAATGACAGTGTGTGAAGCTGACAGAAATTGCAAATAAGAAATGGCTGGATTTCTTAGGTAGGTAAGCAAGGGTTATGGGATAAATGTCAGAGATAATGGGAGAGGAGCATTGAAGATCATTAGAGGAGCAGAGTCTTGCCAGGCTTGCAGTAGGTACCAGTTGCAACTACTTGGGTAGTGGTATTAGATGTTCTGAATTTGAGTATGAATGTGGCAAAACAGGCACCAAGGGGAAAAAGCTGGAGATGGATTGTGTGAGTGAGAGGAGACTGGGTGGAAAAAGGGAGACCCAAGAGTGGTGAAAAGGAGAGCAAAGGAATGACAGAAGTGATAAGACGCTATTCAAGCCATGTTGTGGATGGTGGCCGCGAGCACCTGTCAGATAGACCTGTCAGGTCACAGCAGACAGGGCGGGACAGTAAACTAAACCCCTTTTCCTGACCATACCGTAAGTCAAACTTTTATGTCAAGGAGGATTGGATCAGGGAAGCATCCTGTGTTTAATTGTTATTTCTCACAGATCCTTCTTAATGTTTGCAGTCTTTTTATTGATAATTTACTTCTGCAAATTTAGGACACTGAATTCTGATGTATTCAATGACTGAAAGATGTCAGCCTCTGGGAACAATTACGCATCTATTGGTCTTGCATGTTAATGCCAAAACTACTCCTTTTTAGATCCCTATTACAAGTTTTTCTCCAAAGAATGTGTTCTATCTGAATCTGATATATTCATCTAATTCCCATTCATTTATACTTTGTTTTATTGAAATGAAAGTGTAGCCTTTGCCCTTAACTATTGCTAATCTTCCTTTTAACAGTGTGAATAAAAGGCACTTATGCATACATCATAGAAAATTAAGAAGCCTTTCTTTTGTAGGAGCATATTAATGTCTTCTATTTCTTAATATACAAAGCTATTCTAATTCCTTTGGGAAAATACGATCTTTTATTTTCATTACAGTCTTGCTTGATCCCTTTATCTTCTGACAGCTTAAATCTCCAAGGAGGATGTTGTATAAACAAAGTCATATTTGCCTTTTAAACATTCTCATGGTCATTTCCTTCTGGAGTTTTTTGATATGCTGTATTTGTTTGTCATATGCAGGATGATTTAGAAACAATTTGGATCATAAACTAATTGGTAACTCTGGTAACACAGTTGTTTGGGTTTTTTTATGCCTGTATGTGGGTTTTTAAGATTTATTGTAATTTTTTAGATTATTTATAGTAACCTAATTGCTTGTGCCCCAGGAGTCCTATTAACACACATGAAAAAAAGAGTTTTGTAAGGATGACACCTTAAATTGTGTATGTATGTGTTTTCCTTTGCATGACTGGAGAGAATTCTTGAAGTATTCATAACCGTGGACTATTTATCTTTACAAAGGTTAATGAACACTAGTTAACAACTAAAAAAATGTCTCTCTGCCATTTGGCATCTTTTTCTTTCTTCTGAAATACTACATATGTTAAAAGTGACTGTGGTTTGGCTTTCTGTGGAGATTTAGTTCATTTCTCAGTTAACAGAAATTTCACAGAATAGCTAATAATTATTAAAGCCATTCGGGAGGGAAGAATAATCGAATGTTACACAGGATATATATGTACAGGATGTATGTGCAAGAAGGTCTTGCTTAGATTTGGGTACACATAGATCTTGTGTATGTATTTTGTTGACTTTGACTGCGCAGTGTTGGCAGTTGATAAGGCTTTCTTGCTATCGTACACACAAATCTCAACTCTTTACCTTCGATCTTCCCTTTAAGATAGACCTGTCAGTGTTTCAAGTAGATTTCTGTTTTCGGTTCTGTTCAATCCATAATGTTTAAGCCAAGTATGTGTTAGCTCAAAATTTTATTGTTTGGGGATCATGTCAGTTGTTTTCACAGAGGACTAATTAAATTTTCAAATCCTTCATTATATATTTTTTAAAACATTTTTTCTTGAGATGATAGTCAAGTTTATGTAGTCAAAGAAAGTAGTACTTGAAGACAGAAGAGTGGCAATTGGGACTTAACTTGTTGCCTCAAAATTCATCAAAGTTTGTCCTATCTTTTTATAGGTTATTAGGCATTACAAAATATACTGTGCGTGTTCGTATATTTATCAGAAGATAAGAAGTGGTGCTGCATGTTGATGAAAATGTGCTCAATGTGGTGTGACACGTTACATTTATTACAATATTTTCCAGTTGCTGTGAGAATGAATCTAGACTGAGAGGATTTCTGAAACTCATGAAAGTGTGACAAAATGGCTTTTAAGATGAGAGAGAAATAGTGTAGCTTTCCAGAAAACATTGCAGAGAAATGAGGATGGTGTGAAGGTGGCAGATTGTAGCTGTAAATAATACAAAATTTGATAAAAAATGTGAGGATTTTCAGGTGCTGAATCAGAATAAATCAGGACTTTGTTTTCCTTTTACTCAAGAAGAGTTTGAAGAGCTACAAGGAAATCAATCCAGAACTGCAAACTGTTGTTGATTTCTCTATTCAGTCCTAAACACACTTGTCTTCTGTTGGAAATCCACTGCAATAGTTTTCAGTGATTTACAGGATACTCCTGTTCTGTAAAGCTAGCTGCTATTACCAGTCAATGGAAGTGTGATCAAGTACTAACAGGTATTCTAGAACTGCATAAAATAGTATGTGAGAAACAGTTTTCCATATCTTTGTACTGACTCAAGTACTGTGATTTTTCTGAGAAATCTACAGCTGAAAGTCTGTTAATATAAAAGATGGAGAAAACATTGAAATTTCAAATGGCCTGGGTTTCTGAGCGTAAAATACCATTTTATTTATGGATTGATTTGCGATTTTAACCTTCTAGTTTGAAAAGAAGTTAATCTGCGCTTTTAATATGGGAGCATAGGTTATAGATGCCCTGAGGGAATTCATTAAGGACAACTCGTATAACCAGACTTGCATCAAACAGTTTAGAGGGTTATCAGTGCAATGCAGAACATTTTCAAGAAACAAACATTTCACATCAAAGTGTAAAGAGAATCCTTTATTTTCATAGAAATGCTTAATGCTGTGCAACTGCAGTGAGTAGCATATAGCACTCTGCTTCTACATTTTAGTGTTTTATTGCTTCCCTAGATGCTTAGACTTTGGTTTGTTTCTTTTTGTTGGTTTTCATTTTTTTTTCAGTTGTGGCTTTTTACAAATAAATAGAAGAAGAATGCATGTCCTTGAATTGTTGTAAACTTTTATGTAATTGTATGAAGGGTTTATATAGGAACATATTGTCTGCACTTTTATTATATATTTTTCTTGCAAAACAGAACATAATAAATGAAGAGCCCCATTAGTTTGTTACTGGGAGAGGATTATTTATTCTAAAGTGACATCAATTTTGTCAGCAGAGCTTTATAGGAAGGATCACATGCCAGATTCTGACCTTGCACATCTTGGTGATCTGAGCAATATCCTCTAAAGCTCATAAAATTCTTCCCTTGGCAAAGCAGCAGAGTCTAATTATTCTGTTCAGCCTCTACACCACCAGCGAGGGGAGCCTTTAAACAAAGGTGTTGGGTTTTTTTTTTTTCCCTCTGTGAAAAAAGCACTTTCCAGAGCATAAAGTCAAGGGGCTCTCCACCAACAACTTTGTATGAGTATCTTAGGATGGAAAAACATTTTATCACCAAATGTGCAAAAAAGGAAAGAAAGACAGAAGTGTTCCCTTTTTTTAGTACATTAGATAGTCCGCAGCCCTTTCAGTTACATTAGAAAAAGACAGGAGCCAGCCATGCTGTTATAATATTAAATGAAATCAAGTTGCCATTTATGCTACTCTGGGAGGAAGTATTAACATCTTCCTGTAAGTTTCACACTTGTGAGAACTATGCTGAAAAGCAAATTTAATTTTTTTTCTGTTCAAGTGTGATTACATTTGCTGTATGCTAATTGGGAAAGTTCAGTGTAAGTGAAGATAGAACTATGTTTAAAACAGGAGGTAATAAAGTAAATATTTATGATGTTAACATTTATGTAGTTTTTGGAGGATACATTTTAGAAATTTAGAATTAAATTTCTCTTCTTTAAAATGGCTGTAGTCACCAAGGAATCATTTCATGAATTCACATGGAAGTCAATCCTGTGTACACTTACCAAAATTTACACTTCATATGTTTTGCTAAAGATTTTAAAACCAGAACATGGTAGTGATAGATCATGTTACAAAGATTTTTTTGATTTGCAAGCATTGTGTGGCATGTTTACAAAGGACATCCTATATTAATATATTTTTTAACAGATGTACTTTCGAAGTACACTTAAAAACATTCAAAGGATTGTTGAGGTGAATGATACATTCTCTTGCATTTGTATGCTGATTTGCAGTGTTGTAGGTACTCATAACTGTTAAGCCAGATATTATTGTGAACTAACAAAATTCTGTCCTGTAGCAAAATCTGTCAAAGCATGACTTCTCTTTTTATTATGTCCCAGGTCAGTAGACGCTTATTAAAGGAAAAAAAAAGCTAAGATGGCACGTTAGAATGCATTTGGATTGCTAATCTCATGCTTTGATATATTTGTCCTTATTTCCTTATGTATTATTCACTAAAGGAATTATGTTTCATCCTACTGACTATATCCTGTTCATGTCCTTTGAATAATTTTCTCAGGTAGGGTACACATGTACTTTTTTCTCTTAGTGGTCAGTAATGACCTGTTTCCTTTTGGTATATTTTTGTTATTTTATTAAAGGTTAGCCCTATGTTTTAAGCTGTATATTTCTCTGAAATGAGAATTAGAAAATATAATGCGCTGTCTCTAAAATAAAAAATTAGCAGTCACCACAAGTTTTATGCCTTTATACATTAAGAACTATGATTTTCCTTGGAAATTAAATCTAAGAATTTGAACATCTAAGTTTCTTACTTTCTTGAGCACAGGGAGTTAATGCTACACTGCTTCTTCTCTGAACAAGGTGGAGGTTTTGTGCACTGCTACAGCCACCACTAATGAAGTTTAAGGGCTTAATCAGTTTAATTCCAAATTTCAGAACCTGGTTTTTGGTTATGGAGAGTTAAGTGGCAAATAGTTATGGCAGGTAGACATACTTAAGAGAATTCTGACTAAGGCACAGAAGCTCCACAGAAGATTGGAACTCCAAAATATTTTTGTGTTCAGCATTTTCCAGCATTTACTGAAGATAAGTTACGTTTTGCAGGTTGAAGAGCAGCAGAGCTTATCTAACCAGCCTTACTAAAAGGTTAAATTAATATTTAATAAATCATTGTACAGCTCAAAGGTTTACATCTAGCCCCATCTGTGTGGGGTCTTAGTCACTTACTGCCATTCCTGTGAATCCCCATTCCAAAGTCAGGGAGCTAACTTTTAAATGTTTTCTGGTCTAAGTTAAAGCTGCTGAAGCATTTTCTCTGCATTCATCAGCACTGTATGTTTATTAATGGCTTTCCACTTGTCACTATTGACCTGTGGAAGGGTCAAGCTCCAGCTAAGAACTTTAGGTCTATGAAAATACAAGCTGTGTTTTTACTAATTAATCAGTAGCAGAGTATCGAGGCAAATGCCTGTGTTCTGGAATTGACCATCCCTATGACTGACAACTATGTCAGAACATAATTGCTTGTTAGTCATCCAGCACAATATCAAAAACTTCCTGTGTATACTTCTGCAGTTATTATGGTTCAAGAACACCCACTGCTGGAAGCCAGCATGCTGGTTCCGAGTGGATGTAGGTCATTCTCTACAAATTGTCTTCCATGACAAAGTACACAGCCATGTTTAATTCATTAGCAGAGATGAAGCTTAATTATCACAGACAAATGTAGTCTTGAAGTTCTCAAAATTACTTTTTTGCTTCTTCTATCAATCTGTTCATAATCTGCTTTTAATAAAACACTATTATACCAGCAGATAATAATTAGAATTCTTGGGAAGTTTAGCTACTAATATTGGCATTTGGGGATTGTTGGTTTCTCTTTTTTTAACCAAAAAAGGTTTGAAGCTGTATTTTAATATTGTGCTGAAGTGAGCTTTTTTCTTGCCTGTGATATCTAAAGCAAAGAGCTTTTATGTGGGATTTTTATCAGAAGCTGCATCTGATTAGGAATTGTGTTAATACGAATTTAAGATTAGATCTTTTCTTTTTTGCCTTTGCTCTCTTGACTCGCTGTGGTAGAAATTGAGTACAATGGTGAAATGCTCTAGTTTTAATCTTCCCAGTAAGAATCAAATGATCAAGCTGCTACCAAGCAACATGTTGGTCAATTGAATAAGTCTCCTAGACTTTGCAAAAGAATGTGCTGAGCAAATGTGAAGGTTTCACAAAGCCATTTAATAGCAAACTGCTTGCAGAGCGGTTCATTATTGTTTGAAGGAATCACTGCTGAAGTATAGGAGTCATATGCTTTGTATTTCATAAAGGCTTTTAAAACAATCCTCAATCCAAAGGTGAGCCTGACATTGTTCAGAAAAGATTAGGGAAATAGCATGTGATAAACCATAGCTCAGAGTTTCCATAATTTCAGTGGAATCCTACCATAAAAGTGATTAAGTCTTAAACTTAATCCTAATGAAAAAGTAGTTTGTTAGCAATGGCACTACTTTATATCTGCTTGAGAAGTGGAGAACCAGTTATGGCTGAGAAAAGTAGGGGAACAATCGGCTTATTTTTTCTGGTAAGTTCTTGGAAGCCTGGTATATTCTATTTATTCAGTTAACATATTTTAAAATATAAACTATTTATAATGATCTAATTATTGGTCAGTATGAAATGATGACTTAGGTGATTCTTGAGGCTCTTAAGAGGGTACGATCTGTGTAATGGTAAATTTACCCTGAAGACTGTGCCAAAGAGCTGGGAGAATAAAAAACTTGCATTGCACTGACAGTGAGGAAAAAGAATCGTGATAGGTACTTTGGTTTTCCATCACCTCTACAGTGTGTATAAAAAGAAAGCAAGTAGCAGGTGTCGTGAGTCTTCTAAACTTTAGCATGTATAGGATCTGTAATGTTTTCTTTTGTGCATATTCTCTTCTGCATTGAAATTAGCAGAAGCACCGGACGTGACTCAAGTATCATAAAATTACACATTTTATTCATAGTTAAAGGGTGTGATCTCTGAATGAGAATAAAGAAAAGGATGGAATTGAAAGTATTTGCACTCTCATGAGGGAATGTTAATAGATTCTCCAGCTATATAATAGCAAGAACATATACTTTAGGTCTTCTTAAAAATAATTAGGTACTTTTATAGCCTGTAAGGTTTTGATAATGTGGCTTTTCTGTTAATTAGCTTCTTTATAACATAGTTGTGGATATATAAATATTGCATAATTGTAGCATCCCGATATTTTATCAGAATTTACTTGTTCTAATATTTCTGTATAATTCACAATTAATACTGAAGCATAATACTCAGCAAATGCAGTCTAGCCAACTAGAATAAAGGTAACCAAATAGGATGAAGTTCATAAAGCAATATGTATACTCGCAAATTGATCTTAATTATCTCAGTTAAGAAAAAGTGACAAGGAGGTTTTCATAAACATTATTTTAGTGAGATATGTTCACACTGTTTAAAAAACCCAACTCTGCTGATAAAGCAAGTAAAATTTTGCCAATGATGAGAAAAAAATAAAGAAAATAAAATTGCTTTTTGAACTTGAAAGGAGATTTGAAGGAAAAAAAACCCTGTGAATAAAATTAGTTTAATCAGGTACTGTGACCTAGTCCTTAACTGCCTGTCAATGCTACATGCAGAAAGAGTGATGACTTAAAATGTCTTGCTTGTTTTCTTTGTGCTTGAGATACTGAAACAATGTGTTACTGTCATCTGCACAGAGTAATCTCTACTCGATTGATCTGTTGTCTTATTTCTGTAAGTCTTTGACAATGGTTGAATCAGAGGTTTCTGTCACTGTTAGACACTGCAGAGAAAACATGGAACTTGTCAGGAGAGACTATCAGGTACCTGAATTATACGTTTCACTTCTTAGCCTTGAACCCCCAATTTATTTGTCGGCTTTGTGATTACTATCAAAATTTGGATACAGCTAATATAAGATATATGTGATTCCTTGTATTGTCAGTCAAATTTCTGGAACTGATGTTTGAGGTTACGTATTTCATCAAACATGTTTATTCTTGTATATGTACATAAAATCTCTCATAGGTTGCCGATATTAAATGCAACTTCTAAGAGATTACTTCTGAAGTTAATTTGTCACACTTTGCTTGTTATGGTGGTTTTTTGTTTGGTTGGTTGGGTTTTTTTCTGTTTGTTTTGGTGGTATTTTTTTTTCCCCTGTCCTATGGTCTTCTTGCAAAGAATCATTTCTCTCTGTCTTGGTTTAAAACAATTTAAAGGGGAGCATTCAAAAATGAGTTCTCCCCCTTTGTTTTAACCAATCCCTTTCCACCAATAAGAAGAAATGAAATACAAGTAGATATAAGCAAAGAAATAACAATTTACTAAGAAGTGAAACTGCAGCGGGAAAAAATAACCGTAAATAATCCCTAGATAGAAATTCCTGAATCTCACAAGCTCCCCGAGAAGAGAGAGACACCCAAAATGGCGGAAGTACTCTTTCCAAGATGATGTGCACCGCTGGCACTGGCAACTGTGTGTGGGGAAGCGGAGAAAGTGGCTTCGGACCGTCCCCCCTAGACGGCGACCTTTGCAGGTGACTGTGCTCTCTGGGAGGCAAAGGGAAAGGATGGCGGCACACCCTCTTGGGAATGTGGGAGATTACGGAGGAGCTCTAGTGGCAGATGAGAAGTGCCGGCGTGTGTGGGGTCAGCGCCGCCGCCTGCTGCCTCCTCCTGCTGCCTGCCGGACTCTGCCGGTGCTGGTGCTGATGTGCTCCATGCTGCGCGTGTGTCGGGTGTCGGAAAAAAATGGTCTGTCGGTGCCAACGCAGGGTGACCTGGCCCCGGGAACTGGCTGGAGTACGGTAACATTTTGGGTTACCCACCACACAGTCTTGACCTGGAAGAAACATCGTTTCAGTTCGTGTTATGGCCTCATTCATATCATTTTTAGGAAATTCCTAATTTTTATTGCAATCTTATGCCAAATTATAGTAGAAAACGAGAAGCGTAAAAAATATGAAACACAGGCAGGCAGACATCTGTCTGTTTTTGAGAGCGTCGAGATAGAATTCCTTTGAACAGTATGTAAGTGTTCAGCTATATGTAAAAGATTTTGGAAACATTTTGATATTACTGAGGGATCTATCAATCTAAAGAATATATACAGGGAGCTTTTAAAAGCCAGTGGTAATCTAATGTTAATAACTTCAATATACTTGGCATCCAATTTCATGTGGTAATTTTTGCATCAAAATGATTTTTTTTATCTTTACCATATCTTATAAAGAGATTGCCATTCTTGAATGAAAAGATTCAAATTATAAAATTTGTTTGGTATTTTTTAGGTAAGTTACATGAGTCCTGAAAAAGGTGTACCTGATTTCTCTTACTATGTAGCCTAGTGTGAGCTTTCATTCACTCAGTCTTGTTTTCGGTCACTTACTGTCAGACATCTCTTACCCGTGCAGCTCAGGGTAAGATATTTCCTAGGCATGCTTTTGCCTGGAAAATTTTTGCAGACACTTTTGAAGATTCTGTACTTTCACCACCATTTTCAGGGGTTTGGCATTCGTTACGTGTGTATATACATGAGGAAATAAACTGTTGTTACTGCGCTGGTGATGAGTGTGCTTGGTCTGCAGTAAGTTACTGTGACAACTTAGTACAAATGTCCTGCAACCATGACCCTTGTATCTGAGGATTTCAGGAGGCATAGCAGTCTCTGTTCATGTGCTGTTAAAGCTATAAAAATATGAAAAGCCCTGTGGAAATGTATTACTCATTATTGTGTCATCTATTGACTTGACTCCTTAATTTGGGCTGAACTTCTTAAATTTCTTACTATAAAGTGTAGGTCATAGAATTGATTTGATGTCGTTGTTTTCTGAATTGTTTCTCATTTTTTTTCATTCTCCTTAAAAAGATGGCACTGGATTTTAATACTGGTTTCACTGGGTTTATGTATGGGTGCATCAATTCTGACTTGATATGATCTCAAGGACTGAGTTATCCTTTATAAATGCTCTGTCATAAAAGCAATTTGAACTCAGGTCTCTGTATGCCAATATTTCTAGGTCCCTCAGTATCAGTTTATTTAAAGATATTGCATTACTTGTCTTATATTCCTCTGACTCTGCATTTGGCAGCAATATTTCATCTCTGCAAATAA
Organism: Cnemophilus loriae; assembly: GCA_013397755.1. NCBI lineage: Eukaryota > Metazoa > Chordata > Aves > Passeriformes > Corvidae > Cnemophilus > Cnemophilus loriae. Next base: position 663,778 of record VZTF01005908.1, read on the forward strand.
CTGCATATTACCAAAAGATCCAGATTTAGCTGTATGATTGGCCTCATCACACCATTATTTGTATTCCTGCCAATTTTATGTCACCTGCAAATTGTATCAGCAAAGATTTTATCTTTTATTATATTAAATGCAGTCAGTCGCAGCACAGGATCTTAGAGAATCTAGTTAATTTTAGTGATCCAAGAGGGGTATTTACTTCATTTTTACTTCAAGTGTTTGTTCTTGTCTTAATTATTCATTCAAAGGTTTTAGGTTCTCATCTCATTTACCTTTGTGAACTTAAGGATCTTGTGATCTCATTATAAAATAGCAATCTTGCCAAGAAGACCTATCTTCCGCACAGTCACACTTCTTGGAACTAATTGTGATCTTACTCTTACTTAAGAACATTTTGTTTTCCCAGAACATTATTTTGCCTTTAATCAATATCAGGTGAGTGAAATAATATCCAGTTAGCATATATAGCATTTATGAGCTCTATATCTTTATTTTCAAAATAATTATTATTACAATATACATGTTTTTTAATCTTTCAGAAATTCTGCAGAATCAAATATTTTTGAAAGATCCAAATATTTGTGAAAGTTCCAAATTATTTGTTCCAGAGGTAATTTGTAATAGCCCTGGATGAACACTGTGTTGTTTTGTTCATTTAATAAAATTGAATACTTTCATGTCATTATAGTTACCATTCAGAAAAAAATATCTTTTTCAGTTACTATTTCTCTAACAGAATTTTCCTTTTCCTGTCAGTTTTCTTGAAGGCTGTCAGTAGTTTTCTTTAATTCATGATTGTAAACCAGTTTGGTGTTGCTCTCAGGGGGAGGTTAACCTCTCACAATGGGTCTGAGTTATTTTGCATTTTGTGAGGAATTGGAAATTTGTCCAAATTTAGATATCAAAGCTTTGGAGGTCTGTATCTGAGCTAGGTGCCCAGGTATCATTTAAAGTTAGTGAAGAGAAAGAGTCACTTACAGAGCAACATATTCATACTTTAGGAGCAGATGAATGGTGCTTTGAACAGCCAAGTTCTCCATATCGATTCTGCAAGTATAGACTAATAGGGTTAGTTAAAGTGCAAATATTTACATCAGGACAGATGAATTTTAATGTCTCTCATAGTTTTCATATATATGTATATGAAAGGTTCTTCTTTGACCTACAGAATCATCAGAACTTTGCAGTGGTCAATCCATTTAACCTGTATAAGAATGGAGTGAATTTTCTTCTAGCTTTATGTCTTTATTTCTTGTGAAGTGAATGTGTAGAATCAATTTAAATTAAAACAATTTTATTTTAAAAAAACTGTATTAAACTCAGTGAGATGAAAAACTCGTCTTGTGAGCTAATTTCCATCAAGGATGGACACAGTTTGTGTATTTTTTGCTTAAGACAGAGCTAATTCAAATGCCTGCTGTAAAGGTGGTTCTTGAATGAAAACCTAAACATCCAACTGTTAACTAAACTTAGTCTAGTAGTAAAATGTGGCACACAACACTAAGATATCAAGATCCAGAGGTATCAGAATGCAAAAAAATAAGTTAACAGTGCATTACTACCGTAGTTCATGTTATGGTGTTGCAAGGGATACCATTCTCCTTGCTAATGGTTAAGCTAGAAGACTGCTTTTTCCTGTAATCAAATACTTTTTCTCACATTCTTCTTGCTTTAAAATACTCTAAAGCAAAATCATCAGAGAGGGCAGAAGCTGTCAAAACATCATTGCAAGTAGCTATATAAGTATCTTTGATCTGCTGTGGTTGAAAGATAGTTACATGTTTGCCACAGAGAGGAGAACCACAGTTTCACACATCCAGCAATAAGTGAAAAGACACTCCGAGTCAGAAGATTTAGCAGATATTGTGTAAGATTTGCTAGTAAAATACAGAAAGTGCCATTTTAGAGGCCTCTATAGTACCCTGTCTGACCAGGTCAGTCTCATGTGGAATTCACTTCTAAAACAGTTGTCACTCAGTGCTTTAGAGAATTGAACATAACCTCTTGGGCTGATTTATTAGACATCCATTTTCCATTCCCCAGAACAGAATCAAATCCAACTGAAATAAAATAAAGGCAGAGGTTGGCATGTAAATACATGTTCAAAATCTGTTGCTATATAAGATATAAATTATCACCTCTTTTAAGGACTTTGGAAAGATTCTTATTATGGTGTGAAGAGGGAAAATACGAACAGCACAATAGGACTCTGCAGTAGCCGTGAAATTTGACGATTGTGTGCTTAAGTGCTATTCAGCTCAATATTTTTCATTAATCAGACTTGAGATATGTTGATTGCAATGGACAGGACAAAGGACAATGGTTTTAAATTGAAAGAAGGCAGTTTTAAATTAGATTTAGGAAAAAAATATTTACTCAAAGTGTGGTGAGGCACTGGAGAAGTTGTGGATACTCCACCTCTGAAAGTGTTCAGGGCCAGGCTGGATGTGGCCCTAAGTGACTTGATCTAGTGAATGGCATCCCTGCACATGGCAGGGAGTATGGAACTGGATGATCTTTAAGGTCAGTTCCAGCCCTAACCTTTCAGTGATCTATGATTCTGTATCTAGATGTAAAAAAAATAATAGTGTGCACACTAACTAGTACTGATTTTTGCCTCTTATGGAAGTCGTTTGTAATTCCTAGATTTTTATGATAGAAAGCCAAAGAATCCACAGTTTTCAATAGATCACATTCTGTTTTTAAGGTAAAGATTGACATTTTGGAGGCGAGGTCATCTTACTGTAAATTGTTGAAGCATCAGTTACAGTGTAACTTAGTTTGCTTGCTCTTGAGCATCTTCCCTCAAGCAGATTTGCTCTCCCAGAATTTAAATCTTACTCTTTGGAGTCAATTAAGATTAGAGTTGAAAGTTTAAGAAATCATTAAAGCAATTCAAAATTCACAGTACAGGCAGCTGCAACCTCATTTTATCATCTTAATAGATACTGTGTGGCAATAGCACATGGTTAACTTCTCAGCAGATAACTTGAAGAATGAAAAATCATCACCTCTTTGTGTCACTGTGTGGCTCTTCTGTTCGTGTTTTCCAAAGTCCATCACTAGCAGGTCTTCAAATAAAGAAATAGATAAGGACACTAGTAAGTGGTCTTATCTTTATACTTTCAAACAGATACGTGATGTTGTTATGAAAAGACAGTGCTGTTCAGAAAACTGTGATCACGTTATTTAGTCGCCAAATAAGAAGGTAAATAGTAATTTATCAGAACAGTGACTCCCTTAGGCATAATTAGTGTTGAGATCATAGTAAATCCATTGCTGTCAGTTACTGACAAAGGTAATTGCTCTCAACTGGAAACTCAGGGAAAAGATTTACTATATATACATGCTCTTATACTTCTTGGTGTTAAAGAGACCTCTGCTGCATGCTCATTATCTTAAGAAAAATTAAGGACTCTATCTTCACCTGGCAGTAATGACAGTAAAACTTTGGCTTAGGACTTGGTTCATGAAGTTCTCTAGAAAAACAACTTGCTTTAAGAAGTGTATGTATGTGGATGATAACACTGAGATTACTTCTCACTTGGCAAGAATTACTCAACAAAGTTATTTTTTAGTTCATGTTGGTGGTCTTATTTGTGTCATAAATTAAGGTATTTCAGTGCAGCGTGAAAGAAAACAAATACAAGGATTTAGCTTGTAGAAGAGAAAAGTTGTCACATGAATTAAGAATCAAGTAATTAAGGGAGTTTGTGCTATTTCATGTCACACTTACCTGACTACAATTCATTCTTGAGAAGCAAAAACAAACTTTGAAACCAATGAAATTTTTCATCTAGGGGAAAACTAGAGGAAAATAGTGACATGCTATAGTACTTTGATGTTAGAAGAATTTATTGTACAAAATATCTGGGAAGGTCTTTGATCTGCTTTCAAAAAAAAATCCAAAGAGAGTTAGGAGCACTGAATGGCACACAAATATTAGTGCTCTCATTTCCTTCCCCTGAGCTTTTTTTCCTTTGTTCCAGATGGTTTCTGATTTTTGAGAGGGGAGTTTTAGGAAATTCAAATAAAACAAAAGCTCTGCATATAGCAGATGACTAAAATGAGGGAAAAAATACCCAACCTAGGAATCTCCTTTTTTTACTCCTCATTGCTTTATACATTGTGATTGCTAAAAAAAAAATAAGCAAAACAAGAAAGGCTTCAACCCAAAGTAGCAAAATATTACAGATTTGAAAGATGGAGATGTAATCCTCATTTGGTGGAAACGTACAGTTGAAATTAGTTTAAATGTGCTTCATTAATTTGATCCTCAAAACTTTCAGTGGCTGTACAAATATTCAATCTTCAACTGTGTTGTAAAGCTAGTGTATATCTGTGATTTTAAATAAGGCTGTATCTTCAAAATTTCATTGATGCTCAAGATAACACATGCATTGGTCTGGATTTTGATATCTTATTTGGCTTTGGAGAAATTATTTATGAATATGATAATTTCAAGCATGAATTTAAATTTTGTTTAATTAAAAATAGTAATTTGTTAATGTAGTAATCTTTTTTATTAGTTTAAGTGATTCCCTTGGGATAGCATTAGTTTGTTATGGAGTTTTTTATCTTCATTATAAACATGCTGTTTTGCTAAACTTTGAGAAAAATCAAAATTTCTAAGCTATTTCCGTGATTTTTTTGAGATCATTAGGAGTGAATAGGGGTTGATTCAGATGTGTGGAAGATGTTCTGTTTGCTTTTTGAGAAACAGTTAAATCTGCGTAAATTAGATTCTTTCTTCAGCTGGAAAAACACAGTCTGTCTGTTCCGGTTCCAGAAAGATTAATTTTCCTTTGGGTTGCCTAGGAGTTGACACCTATTTCTGATATCAAAATTATTATAGAAAATTTAGGTAACACCTGTCACCCATCCTGCTGCAGATGATGCAAGTTTCTGGGGCTTCCCTAGGGGTCTTAGGTGGGGTTTGGATGCCGGTCTACCTAAAGATGTTTTGAAATGCCATTCTAGGAAGGAGAAAAGTGTAAAACTCTCAGAAATAAGCAAAGGCAGTGGATTGTAATTAAATGGCAAAAGAGCTTCCAGAGCAAAGAGGATACTGCGTGTATAGGCACTCACAAAGTTAGGCAGATTCAGGAAGTAGGGGAATGTATTATGTTCTGAATTATTTTTGGTAACTCTGTAAATACATAAAGAAGATTTACATAAACTGGTTCCCATATTCATTTTCTGTCATAAAGTCAAATAAGTAAAGTTATTTGAGAAGTAAGTGATCTGTTTCAAGACTGGCCACTTGGCTGCTGGGAGCGATAGTTAGTATTCATGGCCAGCCTTTTAGTAAGTAACAACTTTTTAGTTTCCACAGACAACTGTACCATAGAAAACAACATCTCTCACACTCTTTTTCCTGCCTTTCCTTTTCTTTTCCTTCCTGTTTCCTTTATTTTTCAAATATTGAAAATGCATCTAGAAACAAACAGTAAATTTTATTACCAACAGAACTGATGAAAAAATGTCTTATAATGAGAATAAGCTACAGGTTTTTTTTTTTTGTTACTCAGACTGATCTGCAGTTCATTGCCTAAAGCTAAATGTAAGAGAGAAAAGCTGTGCTTATATTATGAGGATCTCTAGAAAGAATTTCAGTTCCTTGCAGGCTTTCAGATGTATACTTCTAAAAGATTTTTATGATAATTCTTGCTGTATTCAATCAGATCCACATATTGTTTAGTGACACTACTCACTTTTTATTTTTCAGTATGGAACATGTGATTACACAGTATTTATTTTTTTACGTTACAGAAAGTATACTTCAAAAGTCCATGAAGACAAAAGCCTTTCAATTTGCTGCATTGTGAAAAATAATGGATTAGACTGCAGTGCAAATCCTATTCTCAGAGTTTGCTACAAGCTCATGGATTTACTTGCTGGTGATTAATAACCATAATATTTTTATATCACATTCTTGCTGACCTCTGACTCCAGTGAAGCTAAAGGGCATCAGGTTTTGTGAATAATGCCACTGGAAGACGTTAACACAAAGTTTCCTTAATCTTAGAACCTGAAAACATCTGCTTGAATTCTGTAGCATGTTGTGTAGGTTTTCAATGAAGGTAGCTTTTAAAAAATTGGCTGATTTTGCTCCCTGCAGTGGCTTTCGCTTCAGCCAGTGGGAAATTATTTCAGAAGGATTTAGATGGTGCGGGAAGAATTGGTTTAATAAGAAAAAAATAAGTCAGAAGTTAAAGAAGTCAAGCACTTTTCCACTACATTCATATATCTCTTCTTACATCAACTGTTCTTTAAAAGGAAAGTATTATACCTTATTTAACTCTCTTTTCTGCTAACTTAATGGCAGCAGAACAAAATAAAATGGATGACACCATAGTTGGTTTCTCAATTATTACAGTATAGTGATTTTACTGATGCACATTCTATAGTATGTTCGTGATCATTAATTTCACAGTAGGGAATACTTTCTCATTTTAATTTCTCCTATCATTCAACGAATGAAAAGTACATAATTATTTACATTTTATAGAATATTAGTCTTAACATTTGTTTTAAAAACTGAAAAAAACCAGATTATGATAAAAATGTAATAGAATAGTGTCTTTAAAATACAGTGTACTAATGAGGCAGAGATTGCATTAGTATAAACCCTTGAATTTGATTTAAATACACAGATTAATCTGCTACAGTACAAAAAGTTCTGCAATATCAGATTTCTCTTTTTATTTTTCTTTTTTTTTTTTTTTTTTTTTTTTTTAAGAACATTTACTAGTAGGAGTCTGAAATACAAGACTCAAGATTCATAATGATTCCGGGCCACCTGAACATTGTTTATTTGGGTCTTGGGCACCTGCAGTGTTCCCAAAATCCTAGTCAACAGTTCAGTCTGTCTCCCTTGCAACATTCTGTGTCTTGACAAATTCATTAGGTGCTTTCAGATTTTAGCTGAGAATCACTTGTTAGCTCAAATTTAGTCTGTAACTGAAGAAGTGCCTATTCTAGGGAAAGGAAAGCACGTGCCTTACTCTGCAGAGGAGGAGTTTTGTAGACAGCCTGAAGCAACCTCACATATGCAGGCCCTTCTCCTCATCGGGAATTTCATCCATCCCAGTATCTGCTGGAGGGACAATGCAGCAGGACATGGGAAATCTAGAAGGTTCCTCAAGAGAACGGATGACCAGTTCCTGACACAAGTGATAGAGAAGTGCACAACTAGACCTCATACTCAGGAATAAGGAAGGGCTAATTGGGGGTGGGAAGACAAGGCAACCTTGGCTGCAGTGATACTGGAGTTCAAGATCCCAAGAGGAGGGAGCAGGGCAAAAGGCAAGATCACAAGTCTGGACTTCAGGAGAGGAGACTTTGACCTCTTCAGGTATCTTCTTGATAGAGTACTGTGGGATGTGGTCCCGGAGGGCAGAGGGGCCAAGAAAGCTGGTTAATATTCAAGGATCAAATTTAAGAGGTGTCCATCCCACTGGTCAAGAAGATAGGAAAAAGAGGTTAAGAGTAGTTGCTGGCAAAAGTCAAATTCAGGAGGGAAGTATCCAGAAGGTGAAATCACAGACACATGACCCATAAGGAGCACAGAATTGCTGTCCAGTCTTACAGGGATGAAGTTAGCAAAGCTGAAGCCCACTTGAAGTTGAAGCTATGGAAGAATGTCAAAGGCAGCAATAAAGGAGACTGTGAATATATAAACAGCCAAATGCTGACTAGGGAAAACCTGTACCTGCTGCTGAATGGGCAGTGGTCATGGTGACAAAGGACATGGAATATGCTGAGATATTCAATTCCTTCTTCTCCTCTCTTTACTAAGAAGACCAGTATCCTGTTTTGGCTGCTCCTCAGCATATATGAGGCCAAACCTGGAGTACTGAGTCCAGTAGGGGCTCTTTAGTACAAGAGAGACACGGATGTATTGGAGAGACTGCAGCAAAATGCCACTAGGGCAATTAAGAGACTGGAAAATCTTTCATATGAGGAAAGGCTGAGAGAGCTGAGACTGTTCAGCCTGGAAATAGAAGGCTTAAGGGGATCTTACCAATGTCTGTAAATACCCAGAGGGAGGGTGTGAAGAGGAGGGGGTCAGGCTCTTTCTAGTGGTGTCCAGTGACAGGAAAAGAGGCGATGGGCACAAACTGAAACACAGAAGGTTCCCTCTGAAAATCAAGGAACACTTTGTCTTGTTGGGTGGCCAAACACTGACCCAGGCTGCCCAGAGAGGTTGTGGAGTGTCCGTCCTTGGAGAGTATGAAAGTCATCTGGACATGGTCTTGGGACAGCTGACTCTGGGTGGCCCTGCTTGAGCAGGAGAATCAGGCCTGTTGAACTCTAGAGGTCCTTTCCAACCTCAACTATTCTGTGATATGAGGCAGTTTTTAATTAAGTGTCCCACCATTACTGCTTGTTTCTCCAGCTTAAGGTAGAGACGTACGAATTCTTTCAATTCCAACTGCAGAAACAGAGAAGTTAATTGTGGTCAAGACTATAACCTGTTTCAGTTCATTATCTTTACATCCTAAAAGAGGTCTCTCACCCCTGGTCTGGCTTATACTGGAGATAAGTATTTTTAATATGTTTTTCTTTTTTGTTTCCATCTGGCTGTTTTACATGGGACCTAATCTAATATAGGTAAGTAAAAAGCTGTTTTCAGTGTGAATGCGCAGTTTTGTTTGGAAAGGGAGGTGTAAGGTTATGTTCCTAGGAATATTTTCAGAATACATGCATTAAAAGAGCAAAGATGTAAACCCAGTTCTGTCCTGGAACATCTGGATTATGTTTTTCATGAAGAATCCTATTTAATGTGCCAGCAATAATTTTGGCAAGAGGTGAGATAATAAATTTAATTTCTGATTTCTTGAGGTAAATGTAGATATGTAGATCAGTTACATTTGTTGCTAGTTTGGGAACATTTGTGTGACTGTTTTTAGGCATTTGTTTGTATTAAGTAATAGTAACAAAAATTAATCAGATGACCAAACCTGAAAGAGATCAATAATGATACTGTGGATTTATGACTATATGTTGGGATCTCTTTAGACTCAGTCTTGTGGATATCTAAAGTGTAGAAGGAGAGCAGCGTGAGTTGAGAGCTGCAAATTTGGAGCGTTTCCTGGTAGGGCTCTGCAGACTCCCACTTAGTCAAAACTCTTCAAAGAATTATCTCTATATATCTCTTATTATATGTCAGTTACGACAGCTAAACAACTAGAGATAATGAGGGAGTACTGCATAATGATAAAGAGTGTTTTCTTATATGACTTTGGACATGTTTAGAAGAGCTTGTAGTACAGAAATGACATAGTACTTGGGGTTTGCAAAGATTATGGCATGGCACACCAAACATTTAACAGGGTCCTTAAATCCATTCCAAAGTGGCAATATACATAAGGCTGTATTTAGACGCTCAGCTGTGTTGGCATTTTAGTCCTGCCAGGTCGATGAACTTAGCAGGCTCATGTAGGAGTTAATGGAAGCAGGACAGGTAGTAAAGCTAATGCACCTGAACAGAGTTACTGGAGGTTTCCAGGTGCAGCTCGTAGTGTTGGCAGTGTTCGGCTCTCCATAAGGACTGCAAGGATGGTTTGAGTCCCTTTATCTGGCATCTCTCAATCACTTTTAAGTGAAATTTTTCGAGTAAAACAAAGTAAGAGGACTGGTTTTTTTTATCTATTGTCAATCAAATGGGTTGGCTTTAAACACCAGCTGAAGTCCAGCATAACAGTCCTTAAAAGGGCAGCTACAAAGAACACAGAGGCTCTCTCTTCATAAAAAGCCACCTGGAGGTGACATGAGGCAATGGCTTCAAGTGGCGTTTGGAGAGGTTTCGTCTCAATATAAGAAATAAAGTTTTTACAGTGAGTATATGCACTTTTTACAGATGAGTCCCCATCATTGGAGGGTTTCAAGATTCAGTTGGACAGGGTGCTTCATAATCTGATCTCAGCTCCCTTTCTCCGCAAAAGGTTGAATCACTTGATCTTTCAAGATCCCTTCCAACATGGGCTGTTCTAGGATGATGTGTCTTATTCAATTCTCTTTTTTCCTCTTTCCTTTTATTTGACCTTATCCAAGTCACCATCTTAAGCAGAGTGAACCAAATTAAAAGTTTATCATTAAGTTTACATTATTGAACAAAACATGGTACTTTCACAGTTATCTGAAATACATACAGTACCTTCCAGGATGATAAATGGTACAGCTTCAGCGATTTCTTTCCTGAGGCTGAACTGAAGAAGCTCCCATTTTTCTTTTCTAAAGCATTGTCTCTTTGAGGGAAGTGAGGAAAGCATCATTAAAGATTGTGAAGAAAAACATTTATTATACATTTTCATATTTGAATTTTTAAGTCTAAGATGAGTTTACCTACCTTAATTGGCTTATGGCAATATACAATACATAACATGTACTTTCACATCCCTTACACAAGGTGAAACAGCTGGTGATGTTCTAAAAATATATTGTTAGACACTATTTTACATGGTTTTGCTTGATATTTTTGAAGTATCTGGAAGTTCAGATGCTGATCATCATATATATTTACCTAAATTAGAAACTTTATTTTGCATGTATGTATGATTTGATTTATTTGATTTATGCTAAAAAAGATAAATGTATATTTCCCCTTCCTCTTCCAGCAAATCATAAGCAGGTAAAAAACCATTTTGTATATGTTGTAACTTTTAACTTAAAATGGCTTTTGTTTACTAAATTCTTTTTACCATTTTCATGACCAGTCTTTAACATGATATACAATAAACGTAAACTGCAAATGAGAATTGCAAAATTAGAAATTATGCACTATTGGCAAAAAAAACCAAAAGAGCAAGAACATTCTACATATGGATTGCTGGTAGCTAGATTTCATTCCAGTCTGAATGGAAAAAGTTACTGTGTTGATAACCTGAAAAATGCTTTTTTGTCAAGCATTCAGAAAAGAAATTGTGAGACCAGAGGTAGACATCAGTTTCTACCTGTTGAGTGCTTGGGCATTTTACATGAACCTCTGGATAGAAAGTTAATGAGAGTTTTAGTTTTCTCCCTTTACACTTAGTGTCCTTGCGACAAATTAAAAGTCAGATCTCCTTTTTCTTGCTCTCTCTTGGAACAAGGATTGTTGCATTTCTGCCTTTGTCCCCAGTGACAAAGGGACTGTTGATGGATTGTCTGAAGCAGTATGATGTGTGTTAGGGCTGCTAAGGGTTGTTAGGTTTGCCAGTTCAACCACTAGTGAAGCTGAGTATGTGTTGCAGGGACACACAGATGTGGGGACACGCATGCACCGAGGACACCGCCATGGCTGATCCCACAGGCTGCCTCAGGAAGTCACCAGCGGAGCACACACACACAACACTCTGCAAGTTCACAAGCACATGGACATTTGTGAGATCCCTGGGGTACCAGCATGGCCCCTTTACACAGCTGGTGCCTCTGCCTGGATCCCGACCCCTCTTATCTGCCCCACAGGTTCCCCAGCTTGCCAGCTGGTGCAGCTGGGTGCTCACTGCAAACACACAGCACTCACACACTTGTCCCACAGATACTCCACACTAAATACCAGCACGGACTCTCTGCCTGTCTGATACCTTCCAGGACCTGAGGCCCTTTCACAAACACTCACACTACCCCAGCAGCCAACACCAGGCACACGGGCTGTGACCCAAGTCTCACTCCAGCCACCAGCTCTGAGCCCCTCATTCACCCCAGTATCTCAAGCTTATTTTTACATGTACACTATTTGTAGTGTCTGTAGGATAAAAACCCCTACTGCCTCTGTCCAACACTGATTAGCAATGCAATCGTCTTGTTTTATACCCCTTTCTGCCTACCCGTCTATCTGTTTCCTCCTGCTCCCCCTTCCCCTGCTCTTTGCCCACGACTTGACGTAGTCCCACCAAACCCTTCAGAAAAGCAGGACCCTGCATTCTCATCTGTTGAAAAGTACAGTTCTTTGATAGCCCGTGAATTAGAATGGCTGACCAGGTTTGTTTCTGGTTATTGTTTGCTAATGCTAATCGGCCTGGATTTATGTCTCTCTGTGTTTTGTCTCCCTTCCTTTTGTTATCCTCCCAACTAGAAAAACAAAGATTCTCATACTCCACACATCCTTATCAGTTATGCCACTGACACAGTTTGTTCTTAACATGACCATCCTTACTGTGTGTCATTCATGTCTTTAGGGCTTCTTTCGCCAGATACTCTCAGAAGGAGCAGGCAGTTGTTGCACGTACCCTGAAATGAACATCCACCTGAGATGGAGTATTTGTGTTCAAACTATATCAAGTTGAACATCTAGATTAGAGTTGTCTTACTTGCTAGGAAAATGGTGTTAAATATTGGCATTAAAGCAAAATTATGTCTAACTGGCATCACTTTGCAGGAGATTTAGGTGGCTGCAGTGAAGACTCAATAATGAGGGTTCTTTCGGACATTTTGGCAGGAGGAAGATGTAATTTAATTTGACTTAATGTTACTTAGGAGTGTAAGAGGGAAACCGCTAGCTGTGGTCTTGTCTCAGGACACTTAGGACTTAGGATATGTGAATATCAAGGTATGGCTATCCAGAAAACTGCCAGGACAAGCAAGGAAGTACGTAAAAGAGTGTCTAAAGCTCTAAGAGTAAGCAGTGATGGACAATAAACGCAAGAGCTCATTATGAGTAAAATTGCTACTGGATCATATTGAAGTACATATTTTTCCAAGTCTCCCACGCTACTGGTGCTGTGCAGAGATGTAACAAGGGAAGTCTCAATCATAAAAAGTTCACAGTCTAAGTAAATGAGAAAGAGAAGCAAAGAACCAGTAGTAAATTTACTTCCTTTAAGTCCCACAGGTGATCAGTGGCAGATGAAAGAACAAAGACAGTCTTTTTCTAAATTTCGATCTAGAGTCCATAAGTTATATTTCATCACATTTAGGGTATTATTGTTATTTCATTCTACTCCTCATGTTCTTAATGAATGATACAATATAATGTGAAATGCAGTAAAAGCTCCCCCCAGCAATATTGAGTCATTTACTTCTTTTGAAATTTTGTTGCATACCTATCAAAAAGTGATGTTTTAATAGCAGCATAGTTTGGTGTTTTGCATGTCTTTGTGGTAGGATTTTTACTAATCTTTCCTGTCACAGCTTGGATTATACCTGTCATGCTTCGTGTAGATCAGCAAAGACATTCTTGTAATATTGTAGAATCCCTTAGCATTTCTTTGCACCTTTTGAACTGCATCGGGCTGGTTTTTTTAGTTCTTTTGTTCTTCAGATTTTCTGTTGAGCATGGAATTCCTTGAGTAAGCAAAGATTTTTGTCTAATACCCAGGGGTAGTAGGAAAATTCACCTCATTGTGGTTAACCGTGAGAATTTCCAGTAACGATTTGTGACTATGTCTTTTAGGAAAAAGTCTTCAAAAATGTTGATGTTAGTAACTTGTAAAGAGTTGGCTTGTTATCAAGTTGTTCCTTTACATCCTAATGCAGCAACTTTTCACTGCAGAGGAACCTGTATGGGTGCCCAGTCCTGTCACTTGCAAGACAACAGATGTTTACCTTCTGAAACTGCAAAGCTGTAGAAATTCAGAATGTTTATGGTTAATACAGAAGTATATATAACAAAAGATTCTTGAACCAGGTGTAAATAGGTAGACTGTAAGGTAACTGATTGTTTTAGACTGTTGTAGGCTGTTTGCATTTGACAAACAAGAAGAGTGTACTGTGACCATGAAAACAATTGGCTATTAGTTCTTTCAGAGAGTTATTTTTCATACATAAGTGAATTGCTGAAGATAAAACTTTACAAAGTTTTCATTCTAGCAGTATGAAGGAGGACTGGAATCAGTTTTCAGTTACTGGTAACATTTTGGGTGTTGGTGTGACAAAATATCCCTATTTTTCTGTTAACTTGCCATCAGCCGTTAATCAGTCACAGTTTTGTTTTATTGTGTGATGTCCAGAGACCTGTACTGTGTCATGGATCAATCTGTAGTGGCTGCAGCTACATGCATTTGTGAATTCCTTGAATTTAGATGTGGTGCTTGGTCCCATCAGTGTGGCACAGGCACACCCTGCATTATGGGCCGACCCTCTGCCATAATGTGGCTGGGAGAGGGCATTAGCTTGGAGTCATGGGAGTAAATCAGCCTGAGTCAAACTGTGAATGATTCAGGCCATTACAAACACTTTATTTTGAGGCAGTTTTATTTGACCTGCTTTTCTAGAAAGAATGGTGCTTTGCACTTGTGTTTCATGAAGGAAAAGTGTAAGAGTATGGCTAATTTTCTCTACAGATGTAATAGTATTGTAAGATTTCTACTTACCGACCTCATCTCTTGTTTGCATTCTTAATTCTGTCTTTGCTTTCATACACGTACAGAAAATCTCTCAACCCTCGTGCTATTATTTTTGTGTCTGTTTTACCTGGTTTGTCTCATCTTCACACCTGTTTGAATCCGGTCTAATTGACATCCTTAATGCATCCTTTCCATGTCAATCCTATATTGCTGCCCCACAGCTGCATTTTACTGGTTTTATAGCTCCTTAGACAGCAGCCTGTTTATTGGTTAGAGATGTTACTTTGGTGTTCTTTTTCTCATATAGGACATTAAGTTGTATCTTACCGCTGAAATTACCAAATGGCTTTGAAGAAAATTTTAAACAAATCACATGAAATGAAAGATAAATTTGATATCAGAAATGATGATCAAAAAGGTGTCCTTAATGCTTGCACTGTAAAAGATAAAATAGGGCTTTGAAGCCCTAGCAAGAGGACACAGGATACAGTGAGTCCTCACATCTCCACATGCCTTTGCAAAGGCACTGCAGCTCTAGGGCATTACTGGCTCTGGGGCTAGAGAGGCTATCTATCACAGTAATTCTGCACACCAAGAAGTACCCATGAATAATGGTGTATATTTAGGTAGTTCTCACCTCTTACAATTTAAATTCCTAGTAGAAACAATGTATATAAACATTCCAAAATCTGTGTAAGAATGATACTCAACATATGGAATAATCTGTATAAGAATGGTGATAAGAATATTAAATACAGCACAAAGCTAGTTTTAAAAGAACAAAGAGTTGAGTAATTCACATCTATATACTAGAACACCAAAGAAATGTACAGTTAATTCTTGTATGAATCAGACAGTATCAAATCTCTCATCTGGTTTCAGTTAATATTTTGTTGTAATGATAAATAGAATCGGCCCTAGAGTTAAGCATATTAGCTAAGTGCAGCAGAAAAAAAAAATCCCAAATCAGTCAACCAATTATCTTTATTGACAATATTTTTTTCCTCATAAAGATTATTACTGCATTGGCATAGGCAGTCAGTCTCAGCAGGAAGTATTCCTTCTTACCTTAAAGCACAGGCTAGAGTTAACAGTGATCTCAGCAGTCATCTAAACTCTTTTACGTGATACATAAGCTCTGTGAACAAAGACAAAACTTTCCTGTCTCTTTTCATTATTAATTTTATAACTGTAACTTTAGGTAGGATGAAAATACTGATTTTTTTTTTTTTCTTTTGAAATAAACACCTGTGTCTCGTAGTACACTTGTGGATGCTGTGGGGTCATTGAGACTATGTAATGTCATTATCTGGTTCTGACATATTAATGTGGATTTAGGATAGATGTTACTTGGCTATCTTTTTTGTTACGTATCACTACTTAGAAGAGGTTAACTATGAAAATCTGGATTCTCTGAAGTCAATCTTTTAGTCCAAATTTAAGGCCAAGATTTCATGCCACACCAGAGTCATTCTCTAAGTTTTTAAATCAGTTGGGCTTTATCTACCAATTAGAATGTGACAAATACAATCAATTGCATTTTCTACAGTGATGTAATGGTAGTTATGTTCATAGGAAATAGAATTGGTATTTCTGGTAGGGTTATGTTTTAGTAGAGCTGTTATTTCTGAAGCTGAATGTGAAACATTTATGCCTTTTTCTGCACATGAAATCTCTTATTAAATTTTTTGCCATTCTCTTCAAGGTCTACATGAGAGTATACAAAATTTTTTGTGTACTAGGTGGGTGCAATTATCAGGGCAGAGTGAGAGCCAACTTCTCCTTACTGCCCTTCCAGTTCAGTGTGCAGGTTTTTTTCCAAAGAGAAAATAATGATTTTACTGTCTTGCAAGCTGCTGCAAGTGTCTCTTAAAAATGGAACAGAAAAGTTTTAGTATCTTTCATGAAGGAGTGGGTGTTGTGCCCGAAGTTTTCCAGGTGAAAGAATACACTTCAAAGAACTATTGTGTAAACTACATCTTAATTCCTGTAATCAGCATACATTTAAACCTGCAGAGTTAAAATCTGCATCAATTTAATGCTGCTTTTCATCACTGACATACTTGATTGTACCAGTAGGTTTTTAAAAATCACTGTAATTCTGTGATTTTTTTTTTTTTTTGTTAAATGGTGTTGCTCATTAATTTATAGCTTGCTTGGAGAATGTATCCCTAATGAAATAAATAATTTAAAAAAAAAAACTAAACTGAATGTTGATCAAAACTGAACGAAACTCTGATTGTGTTTCAGTGTCACATTTCAGCCATCTTATTGTTTTTTATAGTTCCACAGTCTCTTCACACAGGCCTTTTCATCCATCTGTATTTGCTACTCTCAGCCACCCAGGCTGCACCTATTTCTGCAAGTACCTTTCTGAGTGATCATCGAGTAGATAACAAGTAATAAAGCAATTACTGCATGTGCAGTCTTTCACCCTTTTGTTTAATATGTAAATATGAGACTGTACGAGAAAGAAACCGAGTGGTGTTTGCTTACTTACAAGTCATTTCTTGGGGTACCTTTGAATGGACTCCGGATCGTTTATAATTCAGGGAAAAGGTAAAGATAGCAAAACATAAGAAGAGATTGGTGGCACTTGGAGCAGTTAGAGTCAATACAATTTTTACAAGAATATCAAGGGAAAGTGGACGACTAGAGAGAAAGTAAGCTTATTAATAAATAAAGTAGATTAAATTAATGATTAATGACTCTTAAGTAACCAAGTGCTAAGTGATTTAAAAAAAAAATAATCAATCTTGGGAAAAAAAAGAGAAAAAAGAAGGTCGTGAGCAAACAGAAGCAGGTTAGCACATCAGGATCTATTCCAAGTCTCAGGAGAGACACAGCGTGAAAAACGAGTATTGAATCAGGAGGCTGAGATCCACATTGACCACGGCTTGCTTTTTCTTCTCAAATCATGCTCGTGCTCATGTTTGTCTGCCAGTGCACGCTGTTTCAGCTGTGCAGTGAGGAATGGCAGCTGATGAGGCACCGCTGCCTCTTCAGGGCTGGCTGCTGGATGCCTTTGGTTGATCAGGCAAACTCCTCACACGGCTTTTCTCTCTTACAGCCTTCATTATGGCCTGGCCCTTAGCAAATAGCCGAGGTCAACGGCAGCTGGACTTAAACCAAGTCAGACAGAAATTTGAAAACTGTAAAAACATGAATAGACCTAGTGAATTTAAACATGGTTTATTACAGCTGTAATTTATTCTAAAAAAAAAAAAAAGAAAATTAAGAAAAAGTATGTAGGCACTGGAGGATTAAGAGAGGAAGTTAAGGTGGAATTGATCTTCAAAAACTGAAGGGGACTGGGGGGAAACAATCGTTATGAATTCTGTCAGTCTAAATTAAATCTTTAATGGTGAGAATACCCTTTGAAACAAATTGTAAATTAAAGTGTAGTAGCAGTTAGTTTAGCCAGAAAAACCCTGTGCAATAAGTAAAATGATATTTTAATTATTGAGTCAGATTACCAGAATGTTATTAGTGTCAGTGATTAAAAAAAATAGGGGAATAGATCTGATATATATAGATGTCCTTATCCCTCTTGGATGCAATTTGGGCTATCAGTAATTGTCTGCTGAGCCCTAACAGTCTATAACAAAGTAACCGGAAGGCATCTCTTACTCTGTATCCACTCAAAACAGTTCTTTCTTGATACAAGCTAGGTTTGCATCCATGTATGTATATATACTTGTAATATATCTGCATATAGATTAGCACTGTATATTTGCAGTATTTGTCTTTTTCTGCATGTGTAAATATGTGTATTTATGGGTTTTTTCCCTCTTCAGATATTTCTCAGGCTGCACAGTTGGAATGAGACATAATAATAATAATAAGTAATAAATAACCTATTCATCTACTAAGGAAGAGCACAGGATAAGACAAATGGGTTTTTTTTAAAATCAACTTTTATTTTACATATTTAATAATATTTAAGTTAGAGTATGCTAGGTTATAAACAATTCAATGGGTCTGAGAGAGGTTAATTTGGAAAGAAAAGGAGAAAGAAAACCATGAAACAACTTCACAATAAAATCTCAAACACAGCCAAGAGTGAGAACAGTTTTATTGGAATTGTGCTTCTTCTTCAACATTAACATCTGTACAGTTATGTCAGATGGTTTGGTGCTTTAAAAAGCTTGAATCTACACTTATTTCTATAATATTTTCATGAATATTGAAAAATATTTATTGAAATCGACACTGCTTTTCTAGAAAGTAATGCTGAAGGACATCTCTTGCAGATTTCACCAATACTGAGAAGTATTTCTAGGAATGATAAATATCCAGGAAGTTCAAATATATGTCTGAATTTACCAGAAATGCTTGCAGTGCCAAGTTTTACAAGAATATACTGCTAGTTTTCTCATTAAGGCAGCCAAGTGTATGACACAGTGGGGAAATCACTAGATAACAGTCACTAGCCAGTCACTTATGGATCAGTCCTACAGCATGACTCATAGGGATTTTCTTTCTGTTTCATCTTTGCATTGCAAAGGCAAAAGTAGAAATCATACCTATTGACACTTCTGTAGCTGTTTCATCTTTAACACATTCCAGGTACTCTCTTCTTTCCATTCTGTGGGAAATACTCTTGAAAATCAGCAGCAGTGCACTTGTTGATAAAGCCATCAATATTACCAGCTTAACCTCACTTCAAAGTACAACATGATATATTTGCTAGGTACACTGTTATACATATGTATCAAATGACTGAAAACCCTTCAGGCACTTGGGTCTTATTACATTTCTTGATTACTATCAGTTTGCTGCATATATAGTTCCTTTTGAATTTTATTCATGGGCTTAGGGCCATTACCTTAAGCAATGTGCATTCATGGTGATTTAAAAATCAAAATAGACAGAAAGCATCAGAAATTAAAAGAAACAGCAATTGTGTTTAATGTATTTAAAATAATTTTATTTCTTTGAACTTCTGCAATTAGATAATTTGCTATTAAAAATGCCCAGAGAAGTAACTTGAGAAGGAATATCTCAGTTGATGTCCCTACTGAAAATTGCTTTTAAACATGACAGCTCTTGTCTTGGTTGGGTGCAGTTTTCACTGAGTAAAAATCTGTCTGTGGAGCTGAGCCTAGAGAGTATTGGTGAGTGGAGTTAAACACAGCTGATGGACAATCATCGGTGGGATTCCTCAGGGCTCAGTATTGGGGCCAACCCTGTTTAATATCTTTATCAGTGATGTGCATAAGGGAATCAAGTGCACCCTCAATCAGTTTGTAGATGACACTAGGTTTGACAGGAGTGTTGATCTGCTGGAAGTAGGAAGGCTCTGCAAAGGGATGTGGGTGGGATGGATCAATGGGCTGAGGCCAGTTGGCTTGACGTGCAACAATGTGAAGTGCCAGGTCCTGCACATTACTCACAACCCCATGCAGCACTACAAGCTGGGGGCGGGGTGGCTGAAAAGCTGCCCAGCAGAAAAGGACCTGGGGGTGCTGTTCAACAGTGGCTGAACTTGAGCCAGTGTGTGCCCAGGTGGCCAAGAAGGCCAATGGCATCCTGGCCTGTATCAGCACCAGTGTGGCCCGCAGGACCAGGGCAGTGATTGTCCCCTTGTAGGCAGCACTGGTGAGGCCTCACCTCGAGTACTGTGTCCAGTCCTGGGCCCC